>CAUYLG010046334.1:0-57038 GCA_963573385.1 Cacajao melanocephalus
GTGGGTGTGGTGTGCGGAGTTTTTGGGCCTCCCCACTCCATTTGGGCGGGGGGCGTGTGTTTGTTACTGTCTAAAAAAAAAAAAAAAAAAAAAAAAAAAAAGAATAATGAATTTAGAGAAAGGTTGAATAATATTAAACAGACAACACAAACTTTCCAAATCTAAAATCTCCTTTTATTTCTAAGGTTTCTTTTGTCAATTATCTCTGACATTATACCTCTTTTTAGTAGGTGAGGAAATAACACTTCGGCATCTTAAGAGAGTATTTAAACAAAACGGCAGCAGAATCTGATGAAAAACTATGCTTTACACTAACACATAACTTTGAAAAGTGCGTCTTTGCACAAATTTTCAAGGGTTCAACAAAATTACTCCTTATGTCAGGACCCTGTGGGCAAGCTGAGAAACTGGTCCAGAGAGGTTAACATGCAAGTTAGGGTCATAAGAAAGAAGAAAATCTGCAAATCACAATAATACATCGCTCAGTATATAATCCTGAACTGTGGTCCTCCCCACAGCCATCCTGATGCTGCCTGTGACATTTTGACCTAGATGCAACAATCTGACAACCTGGCTTGGCTCACCTGGGATCCTGACCTCACCATGGCAACCCGAGGCTGACCTTTTGTCTTTCTCAATGTGTTTCCTGCCTTCAGCATCTGCTTCCTTTGAGATCCCTGTCTTGGTATTTCCATCCCTAGCTTGGTAAACTGACCCTTTGACTCCTATAGCTCAAAGATTTGTCTTGGAAATCTTAACCCTGGGCTGGACCTTGACACAGTGAATCAAGCCATAGTGGTGGAGCATAAAGAAATAAAGGCCCACTTCCCTTGGCAATTTTGAAATGGCAAGCACTTCCACACACACTATGAACCACAGCTACCATTTACCACTGAAAGTAATCCACTGATTCATGCAGTCAACTTTCTCCTATGTGATTGATTGCTGTGACTGAGAATTGTCACCAGATCAATGTCAACTCCTTTTCTGATAAAAGGCATTGCTCTATCTTTGCTCTTTAACACTTGGGACAATGCAACGCTGGCTTCTAATCAAACATTCTGCTTCTCTATCTCCATTTCTCACAAAAGGAGGAATACCTTAGGAGTGACCCTGTCAGTGTTACAATTCAACAACATGCCAATTATTATCTGTGGCTTTAGTTCACTGTA
Organism: Cacajao melanocephalus; assembly: GCA_963573385.1. Classification (NCBI taxonomy): domain Eukaryota; kingdom Metazoa; phylum Chordata; class Mammalia; order Primates; family Pitheciidae; genus Cacajao; species Cacajao melanocephalus. The sequence continues at coordinate 1,173 of CAUYLG010046334.1, forward strand.
ATAAGCCAGTAACAAATAACTGCCTTATTCTAATACTGTACAATGACCTCCCGACTGTGTTCAAATTTTAGAAGCCAGTTTTGCCATTATTCGTAAAATACCCATTTGAATTATTTATATTTTGATTAGTATTCTAAAATAGTTCTTCCAACACAGTGCAATTTAAATATATATATATACACATAGTTATATATATATAGATATTATATATACACACACACACATAGTTTTATATATATATATATATGTAGGTATATATATTTAGATACAGAGTCTTACACTGTTGCCCAGGCTGGAGTGCAGTGGTGTGATAATAGCTCATTGTAACCTCAAACTCCTGAGCTCAAGCTTTCCTCCTGTCTTGGCCTCCTAAAGCACTGGGATTGTAGGTGTGAGCAACTGCAAGCCACTGCACCCAGCCCCCAATGCGATATTTTTGAGCCTTAAGTAATTTACAGAAATACTGGACACTTCAAAGTTATGTGTAAGTTTGTGATATATATTGTCTCAAGGCATTTTGGCAATTTTATTAACAGCATACAGTATGTGGATGTCACAGAAGAAATTTATCAAATGTTTAATATGATAATTTTTGTTTCTTAGAAAAGAAAGATTTTAAAATATAGTTGAGAAATTCACACTGGATGGCAGCAATATTATCCCTTTATTTCTACTCTACATCTTTGCAAAACAAGCACACATAGATGCAAAGAAAAATAGATTTGGACCAATTTGGAACTGTGCATCCATTGTATCTTTTGTTAAACATGATAAGCCATGCCCTGTATAATAATTCATATAGATATAGCTGTTCTTACATGGCTGGAGTATAGTGACACTGCATCACAGCTGCATTTAATTGATACACCAAATACTTGAGCTTAGACACAAACAGAGTCTTGGGGACAGAATAGCAATTTAAGTGGCAACAGTGCTTCCACTGGCTGTTCTATTTAATGAACACATGCCCGTGAACATGAACTCAGTTGATTTCCCTTGGTCAGTGTCAGTTCGTAAGCACGTTTCCTAATGTAAGTTTTATGTTGTGCCAAACATGTTTTCAGTGTTTAAGGATGTATATTACTTGTACAACATGGCCTTGTATATGGAAGCCGACTACTTCAACTGATGCTCAACCAAGGGAATAGCCATCTAATGCAGTGCTAAAGAAACAGCAGTGTGTAGGTTTAGTGAGAGATCATAGGCAGGGTCCAATATAGCATCCTCCTAAGGCAGGGGTCACCAACCCCCGGTCATAAACTGGTACCAGGACATGGCCTGTTAGAACCCAGACTGCACAAATGAGCTTACCCAGGTGAGCATTACCACCAGAGCTCTGCCTCCCATCAGATCAGTGGCTTCATTAGATTCTCACAGAAGCACTAACCCTATGGTGAAACGTGCATGGCAGGGATGCAGGTTGCATGCTCCTTATGAGACTCTAGTGCCTGGCCACGTGTTCCCCAACCTCTCATAGCCCCTGCCCAGAAGAAAAATTGTCTTCCAGGAAACCAGTCCCTGGTGCCAAAAAGCTTGGGGACCACTGTCCTAAAGTGTTTCCCAAGATTAATTTTTGTCTCATGTAATGACTGCAGAAAACTAACCTTGTTTAAAACATGACTCCACTTGGAATACTATAAGTTTTCTCAAAGGACTTGATGGTCCAAAACAAAATTAGCAAAATATTGATTAAAAAATATAAATAGAAGAAACCTACAAAACTTGTATTATTTCAATTATCATTCACCTTCTTGAACTGAACAAAAGATAGTTTAAGGAGAAATCAAACGTTGGTTAGATGGTACTTGAACAAATCAATGATAACACCAATACACACACACTCATGCCTTCTTAAGGAAATTCTCACCAACAACTGCAGGAACTGCAAAGATAAAATTATTATCTTTTAGGCTTAAATCAAACACAGCTTGAGTTTTAAGAATACATATCTGACATTTATATGTGGATTAAACTTTCAGGGTCAATTCTGGGAAAAATAAGCCTTTGTGGGCTGCAGGCCATGAAACCTTGGGAATTTCCTAGGCCTCCATCAAATTCCTTCTTTCCCAAAGGAAACAACACAGAAGTTCTCTCTTCTCCCAAGAGATCATGGAATACCATCAAAGGCCACTGATTCCCAACAGCTGGATACCTAGACCTTTCTTTTCAGATAGTAAGAAAGTATTATTTGAAATAATTTTAAGGAAAAATAAGGATACTCTAAATGATTCAGTGCATGGATAGTAGCTTGGTTTTTTTTTTTTTTTTTTTTTTTTAATTTAGAGGATTATATCAGAAGAGAACAGTTAGGACAGTGCATAGTGAAAAGTGAAAAATATAAGAAAATGTCAGTAGATTAAAACAGGAATTTATCATACGACAATGCATTTTTTCCCCTTTCCCAATGGAGGGTATTGGAAAAATAATAACAGTGACAAAGAAAAAAAAAAGGTGTTACAAAAGGAGAAAACATTTTTCAGTTGAAAGAAGCTAAAGATTGTGATTAGAGCTCAACCTTAGGTGTTAAGAGTCAAAGTGTTCTAAATATATATGGCAAGTAAACTAGTCCTCACTTTTGTACTGTTAAAGATTATACATTCTCCAAATGCCCAGAAGGGATGCCTGGGTCACATAGGTAAGTGACCATGGGGTAGATCTTAATTATCACATACGGTATTGTATCGTACTGTATAATAAACATAGAATTCTATATGCAATATTCTAATATGATTAGCATAAAGCAATTAGGTCTAAGAGGTCCAATTTATGAACATGTTTTGATATCACCTACCTTCTTTTCATTCTTATTACATCCATATACTATTCTGAGGTTTTTAAATAAGCTCATAATAATTAATCCAAACAGATTTTCAAATCCAAAGAACTGTGATATGATTTGGATCTGTGTCCCCACTCAAATTTCATGTAGAATTGTAATCCCCAGTGTCGGAGGTGGGGCCTGGTGGAAGTGACTGGATCACGGGGGTGGAGGCTTCATGAACGGTTTAGCACCATCTCCTTGGTGCTGTTCTTGTAATAGTGATTGAGTTATCATGAGATCTGGTTGTTTAAAAGTGTGTAGCACCTTTGCTGCCCCACCTTCTTCCCCCTCCCCACCCCACTCTCTTTCTCTTGCTCCAGACACATAAGATGTGCCTGCTTCCCCTTTGCCTTTCACCATAAGTAAAAGCTTCCTGAGGCCTCCCCAGAAGCAGATGCTGCCACACTTCTCATACAGCCTGTGGAACTGTGAGCCAACTAGACCTCTTTTCTGTATTAATTACCCAGCCTCAGGTATTTCTTCATGTTAATGCTAGAATGAACTGATACAAATTGCATCCAAAGTTAGCATCTACTTAGCTCCCAAAGGCCATTAAATCCAAGAATATCCCACAGCTCTCATTAGCCTGGATGCAAAGTGAGCTCTGGTAACCCGAGGGCCTCATACTGACCTTCCAACATTAGGGGTGTACAGAATAGCAGACAGCTTACATTACCGTCTCCTATGGATTATTTCAGTTGTTTTTAAAAGATGTTCAGATTCTTACAAATCCTTGCTAGGAGAATGCTGGCTTTCTCTTCGAAACAGAACAGAAAATAATAAACTGATAGCAAACGTAGATCCTCAACTGCTTTTTATAAAAGTTCTCCAATAACCCTCTGAAAAATTTCTGATGTGTACATTTATTTAAACTTTATTTACTCTTAAATATTGCTGTGGCCTTAGGGATGCAAAGGTGATTAAGATCCAGACTTGACCCTCAGGGATTTTTCACAGTCTAGTGGTGGGGGAGACGCAGATATAAATAAATAATGGCAGTGCAATGTGTCAATTATTAAGAGGGACTATCATGACGTATAATGAAGTCCAGCAGCAGCTCAGAGCAGAGGGTGTTAACTCGGCTTGGGGAGGTCAGGAAAGGCCTCTTAAGAGGAGACAAGGATAACGAGAGGGTGGCTGGGCATGCTAGCTAGACCGAACACACTTGGGAAAGGATGGCCACACGAAAGGGCACACAGTCAGGCGCTGCAGAAATGTGAGGAATGTGAGGAGAAACTGGGAAACACAGCTGGTAGTACCTGAACAGCTCCATATGCCAATCTTTCTAAGGGGATGGTGCAGTCTCATTGAAGGATTTCAAGTAGGACAGTACCACCATCCTCAGAGCTCTGCTTTATATCAAGAGAACTCTGGGAGACCCTAGCTGTCTGTAACCCCATATATCATAACCTATGGAAGAAAGCAGTTGACCTTTCTGAGCTTTTCTTGCACTCAGGTTTGATGATTTCTTGTGTGTGCATACAGTGCAGGCTAAATGGCTGACCAAATCAATGGCAAAAGTTCTCTATTTCCATCTCCCTACTTGTTGGCTACCATGCTAGAGGGCCACTGCTGATGGGGGCAATAGGACACTGAAACTTTCTTTCAGTTTGAAAACTGATCACTTTCTGTAACTAGAGCTCTTGCTTAACTAGTAACATTATCTGATGATGGAGCACGATGCATCAGTAATACAGTGATAAAATTCCCATTAGGAATCTGGGACTGGCTGCCAAATCAGACAGCAAAAAGTTAAAATGAAACAAAGCAAAACAAATGAAACCAACCCATTATGGGTTGACAAAGACTTTTTTTTTCCACTGGCACTTTAAGGGAAAGTAGGCAGAGAATCTTAATTAATAAATAGCCATTGCCCCATTCAGGCGAGGTAATGGCGACGCCTGAGTATCTGCCGCGGAGCAATTTGTAGCTGTCTTCTTGATCTGAAAAGTGAATGAGTTGTCGAATATCAAAGAAGAGGGAAAATTAGACACTCTGCTGCTGACAATTGAACTCTATAAATAACTCACGGTGGAAACGAATAAAAAAAATACCCTTCCTCCAGCTTTCAGTAGCCTCTCGACAGTGTGACAGTTGCTAGTTTTTTTTCAATAAACATGATGTCAATTATGCCTTTTATCCATCACGGTGAAGTCATGTGTGGGGAATAATTGAGTCTCTTTTTTTCTGGCACTTCACATAACAATGCTTTTCCATTTTATTTATATCATACTGAGGTAAAGCAGCTGTCTGATCTGTAATCTATACGTTGCATCAACACTATGCCTTCTTATTTCTAGCTTCGTCCTAACAGCTTTATTAGCAACAGTCTTTTAGTCAGTTCTCAATTATCTACAGAAACAGGAGGTTTGGAAGAGCATGATAAATAAAAACTACACATGATTTTGAAAAAAATCTCATTTAAACCAACAACTTTAGTTTCTTTCCCAACAAGTGTTTTCCCAGAGCTGTAAAAAATACCCCAATTAATTGACTCAAGATTCACATTCTTTTCCTTGCCCCACCCCTTGTTTGGTAAAGATACTAATGAGGAGAAAAAAAGGCCAAAAGGCAGGCAGGACGGGAAAACCAGAGGAGCTACAGAGACTCACAGGAGAAAAACAGAATTTGGACAGTTGAGAGTTAATGACCCAGGAAACATTTCCCTAAAGGATTTACTATGTTCCTAGAGGAATGTAACTTTGTAGATGAAAAGTACCAGGTATTAGCTTTCCAAATGAATAAACTGGAAGCAAAAAGTTATGCTGAACACGGTTACAGAATTGAGTACTCACTTATTCAACTAATAAAAGGAGCTTTTGGGGGACTGTCCTTGTTTCCTGAATTCTGCTATTTGCCATGAACTTTTAATATTGTCCGTGGCACTGGCAACTATTTTTTCCCCCTATGTGCAGCATTAAGTGTGGTCACTCAGATGTCATTAGTTCCTCATTTGTTACAGAAACGTGTTCTTAGGAAGTGCAGGTGAAGAACATGGGGAATGCTGTTGCGTTACGTTGTACATTCCGCATTAAGATGAAAGGAGGTAACATGTTTTATTCCAGATAACTTCTAACAATCTCTTACCCAAGTGTAAACAAGCTCACTGCCCCCTAGCTAGAAGCTTCCCCCCTCCCAATTCTACATAAAATATAAGTCACAAGTCTTAAATTGAATCACTATAATCACTATGTTATTTCTTTATATATTATTTACTTTGACATTAAAAAAACCTGAATACATATTGTATATCTAAGAGCTTCTAAATTTATAACTTGAACAAAAAAGGGAGTCATTTCCTCTTCTTCAAAGATGCTTTTCAATACTGTGTCCAAAATGTCTAGGGAATTGGAGGGAGAAAAAGAAGAGAGGGGAGGGAGAGCGAGGAAAGAAAAAGAGCTAATGGTCAAAATGCATCCTTATAATAAAATGAGCTGCTTAATGGATACTCACTACAGGAATAACATTAATTCAGTATTAGGACTTTCACTGGAAAAATATGAATGTAATTTATCTTTTTAACTGTCAGCTGCATTTCTAAAGCTCTGAAGTCTGTAGCTTCCAGGGGCCTTTTGTCTTTCTGCCATGGCAGGAATATCTTGGACAGCTGTAAGAGCTTTCTAAGCTATCTTTCTCAAAATCCATTAGCTAATTCAAGGAACCTAATTAGAGCTGCCATTTTGATGGAGCATACTGAATGCTCAGTACAGACTAGCAACACCATCAATGTTTATTAGAAATCACAAAACCCAAAGTGCTCCATTCCCTATGAATATTAATGGGAATACAGCAAACAAAATATTTATTAAAACATATGCTTAATCCCATCAAGGTTTACAGACAGATACTGAAAGGCAGAGAGAGAGGCACACACTTGAATTTGAAGGCATGTGCCCGTGGACACACAATGAACCAAGATTTACATTGAAGCAGCATGTAATCATTATTTCTGTGCCCCTCCTACTTATCTCCCTTGGTTTTGCACCCTGGAATTCAGCAGCTCACAGCTGGGAGGACAGATGTAAGTCCAGAGAAGTCTGAAGAAAGGGGTGGAGAGAGCTTTTTTTAAAAAAAAAAAACAAAAAAAAAAACAGCTGCTTAGTGCCACAAATCCTTGCCAGTGGAGAAATAAACTGTTTCTCTATAAAATCAGCCGCTTGGTGACGTCAGTACCTTCTACCCTCATTCTAAAAGAGGATGTCACCAAATTAATCTAAGTAGCTGTTATCTAATATGCCTACCCCGGGAGAGTTTTTACCAGGGAAGAATCAAGTGGTACCAGAGTCTGGTTTTTATCCTGCTGCTATGCAGATCAGGCCCCCACCGCCCTTGTCAGCACAGGTATGGATACACTCCCCCCGCCCCCCTATCAAGGAGGCCCCAAAGACGTTGTTCCTCCTTTTCTCTCTGGAGCAATTAGAGGCCCTTGTGAAGTGTTACTGTCCAGTAGCCCCTAACCCTCCCTTCAAGCTATTGCCTCCTATCTCTCTTTTCTTTCTCCTTTTACTAAGCTTTAAAAAACAACCCTCTGCCGTCTCCTTTTGTCATCTGCCACTCTTTCTTTTGGGCACACGATCTGCATAGCAGCAGGATAAAAACCAGCCTCTGGCACCATTGGATTCTTCCCTGGTAGAAACTCTACTAGGGTAGGCACATTAGATAAGAGCTACTCAGATTAATTCAGTGACACCCTCTTTTAGAATGAGGGTAGAAAGTACTGACATCATTGTGTGACTGATTCTCTAAACTTTACAGTCTAGAGGCTCCTTGTCTATATTTTCACTCTTGGGGATACTATTTACTTCCAGCACTTTGATTATCATATTCCTTCACATTTCACATATTTACTTGTCCATCTATTCAACAAATATCCCTGGAGTGGCTGACATAAGGCAGTTCCTCAGCAGAGCCTGCCTGCATGAGGACACATATCTCTAGCTGCAGCATCTCATGGGAGCTCCAAATCCCATATATTCACCCTTGCTCCACACTTGTACTTGAAATGAGCCAGCATCTTACACTCAACTTGTCGAGAAACAACCTTCTCACATTTCCATTAAAATCTTCGTTCCCTCCTATTTTCTCGGCGTTCTCTTTCTCCATGCCGGTTAAAGATGGGAACAATGATCAGCATTCAGAGCCCAGGCTCTGGAGCCAGACTGCTTGGGTTCTGGTTCTGGTTCTGCCACTTTCCATCTCTCTATCTTAGAGTAGTTATGTAACCTCCCTATGTCTGAAATGAAGATAACGGTAGTAAAACCAAGTAGGGTAGTTTTGAGGAGTAAAGTGAGTTTTTATTTAAAGCAATTAAAATAGTGACTGGTGCATTATAAGGACTACTGGGTTGCTGATATGACATTATTTTATATTATTGTTGGCTTCTTTTCTCCCATGCATCCTGCAGTCAATCGGTTGTAATGATTTGCCTCTAGCTCTGTGCCCTCCCCTGCATTCCTTCTTCCACGAGCCTGGTTCATACACTCATTGCTTGCACCACAATGGTAGCATGGCAACCAGTCTCTCTGCTCCTGACTCCTTCACTCTCATACATTCCCACATTGGCCTTCCCAAGGTGCAGCCCTGCTCATGGAATTCCCCGCGACAATTACTTCTTTGCTCTTCCATTGCCGACACCATCCCAGGCTCCTGCTTTCCTTCCACTTGCAGTCCAGTCTCCAATGAAGCTCTGATCATTCCCTAAACTTATCCTTAGTTTCAACCACACCCTGTTCCATGCCTTTGTCCACACTACTCTTCCATCAGTAATTCTTGCCCCTCCTTTTAAAGACAATATAACTAAGATTGTATCAATTATTCAAAAACATCCACTGCCTTGTCATCATGTTTAGCCTAATTCTCAAACCATTCCACAAGGTCTACATGGCTCTCCTGTCACTGAACTGCCCTGTTTCCCTCTCCACCTCCTTGCTGACCTATTCTTGTCCTGTGCTCACACACAGCTTCTTTCTCACTCTCCCCTATTCCTCGGATAGCCTAAGCTTGTCACAGCCCCAGGAGTCTGTCATTGCTGAGTTGTCCACCCTAAAACACTCTGCCTGCACGTTCTCCCTTGTCAGAGGGGCCTCCTCTGGCCGTTTTATCTGTAGACCCTTCCAAGACAATCCCTACCTGGTTAGTCCATTTGTTTCCTTTGTAGCAGTGATCACCTGAATGTATCATCTTCATTATCTATCAATTGGTTCGTTGCTCTTTGTCTACCTCCCTTCACAAGAAATCAAGGTGTTGAGAGCAGGGAGCTACAAGGTCCTTTCCAGAGCTGTTTTCCCAGTGACAGGGCCTGCCACACTAACTAAAGTGATGACTCTCTACCTATGAAATTCTCCAAGATTCTTATATTCATTTAGCAAATATTTATTGAGCACCCACTATTCACAATCAACTGTTATAGGTCCTGGGGATATAGGAGGAGTACAAGATACACAAAGTTGTTAACCACAGGGGTCTTATGTTTTAGTGGTGGTGAGGGTGGGGATGAAACAGTACACAAACCAAAGAAGAGAAATATCAAGCTGTGATAAGTGCCACCAGTGACTTAAAATACAGTGTGATGAGGACAGTGACTAAGTAGCTACTTTGATTGAATAGTCATGAAAGGCCTCTTTCTTTAAGTCTATGGTCTGAATTACAAGTAGGAACCATCCAGAAGCATCTCCATGAAGAGCATTCTAGAGAGAGAAAGCAGCTAGAGTCAAAGGCCTGAGGAGGGAATGAGCGTAATCAATTAATGCAGCAGAAAGAAAGTGCGTGTGGCTGGTTAATGCTCATGGAACAAAGTGACAAGTGATGAGGTTGAACAGATAAGCAAAACTGAGAGCATATGGGCTTTATAGGACCTGGACAGATCTTTGAATTTGACTCTGAGTAAAATGAGTGGACATTAGGAGATTTTAAGCCAGGAAGTAACATGATCGAATTAAAAGTTTTAGAATGCAACACTGGCTTTTCTGTGGAAGACAGAATAGTGGTTGTTGCAGAAATGCAGGTGAGAGGTGATGGTAGACTGGTCTAGGTAATGGTCATGAAGCTGGAGAAAAATAGATGAATTCAGATGCATTTGTCCTAAGCACAGGCTATTTCATGAACCCTTCCTGGCAGAAAGCAGTCTTTCCTACACTGGAATTCCCTCAGTGCTTCGTACTTATATTACGGCCCTTACCATCTGCTCTGTGGCATGGTCATTCATAAGTTTTACATATTTTAAGTCTTCATCTAGTTCCCCAACAGTGGCTAAGTGACAGGAGGATTTTAATCCTTCTTGTTTCTTTTGTAGAATTTGGCACAGTGCTCTCACCTAGGATGTGTTCAATAAAGGAGTTTTTGTGGGAGGTGATAATAAGAGCAGAGTGAGCGATGAAGGAGAAGTGGGAAGGAGAAGGGAGGAAATGATGGTGCCATTTAAGGACAGGGAGGCCGTGCGCAAGGACCACAGCCACTGAACACCACCGTCAGCTACTGCCTGGGGATCGCTTTCCTTTTCCTATTTTTCTTTCTCAGGCACAGAAGCTGAACACCACAAATACATCCTTAATGACTTTGTCAGAGCTACTCTGTCGTTTACACATATTCCACAGACAGTTCATTGTTTCAAGAAATGCCTACCAGTTTTTGAAATTCTTTCCATTGTAACATGTTCTCATGGCTTGCTGTTTTCAGCCAGCAATTGCTATAACATCTCAGTGCCATCAGCTCCTATAAGAATTGTCTAGCCAAGCAGTAATGTGCTTGGCTTATTAATGCTCATGGAGTAAATGTGTGCAGAAATGGTGTTATTAGAAAACTTTTCCATGCTTTTTCATACTAAATATAGCATGTACATTTCTAGATAAAACTGTCCGGAGAACGTCCAAGCTCACACACTTTAAAGAAGGTAGGCTGGCACCATTTGCTGGCCTTTAGCTTTGAATTAAGTTTAGCTCCTCATCCTCATTAGAATCCATCTGCCAAATAGCACTCTGCTCTGATTAATAAAGTTTTCTAATAAGCATATCACTTTATAGCACTCTGCCGAGGTAGCTGAAATCTTGAGCAGGACTAAAGGGAGAACTGCCAAATGCAAATGTTACGTTCCACATACAGTAAAATCGAAAACATCTCCTTATTGTTAAATAAGCCCAGCTCTGGGTAAAAGCGAATAGACTGATGTTAGGAATAAGGTATGCTTGCTGCCCAGGAAGTCCATCCAGCAGACAATGTAGAAAACCCACTCAATATGATGCTCTAGGTTAATTTAAAATCGAACAACCCACATTCTGAAGTGTTCTCAATATTTTCAGGATAAACTGATTGGGCCTAGTAAAGGGACTTATAGACTAGGGAGGAGAGACACACAGACAGGTTTTCAGGATAAGGGGGAAGCCCCTAGGGACCAGCCATTGCCGCCAGGCTGATGCCAGAAATTCAGTCTCAGTTTACTTTAGGGCTTTAACCTCCATTAAAGTATAGACAGTGCTAGGTATTCATAGACACCATTTGTTGCACCTGAATTACTGCTTTGTGGACAGGAGGTGGTGCCAGGAGGGAAAGCTAAGATCATGAGGACCTTGATGTCCTGGTGGAAGGTTGGATGAGACAGAGTGGGGCTTCCAATTAAACCTCTCCTTGCTCTGTGTCCTTCTCCAAGGTTCCCATCACCAAATTAAATTTACCAAGTGCCTACTGCATGAGGAGTGTTGGCCTTTGTGCCAAGGTTAGAAGAAGATTCAGAAACTTCACTAAAGAAACCAGAAAGCGTTCTCCAAGGACATGATTTTCCTTTCTGTCTATTTCACAGTCTCACCTTTTTGCAAATACACTCATAGTCAGACAGTAATTCAGGGTGATAATCAAGATATTGTTTCTCATACTGTAGGGCTGGCTCTATACTGAAATCTTGGGGACAATAAAAATCAAATTCCTTCCTTTTGACTTTCCTAGACACAAAAGCAAAAAAGAGAGGCTAAGTCATGTGCTTATTTTTTTTTTTAAACAGAGCAATGGTTCAACAAGGAAAGATGTCTGTTTACCTCTAGCATGCTTTTCAGCTGTAACCATTTTATTGCTTTTGTTAAAACCAATGCCTCCAATTTCTTCACAGGAGACATTTAGACATATTCCACAACTGCACACTTCAGGGCAACTGAACATTAAAGGAGGATTTGTACAGTTGAGGTATGACTCAAATTTTGTGGGAGACAGCAGCTAGAATGGCAAAGGGAGAGAATCTATAAAAAATTCAGGAAGAGTGCTTCCACACATATCTCTACTCTGCACCAAAGAGAATATTCAGAGTTGCTGTAAAAATATACAAGCCACATTCAGAGTCTTTGTGCTTATATGCTCATAAAATATTTTAGGTAACGAATTACATAATAACCAGAAGCATATTCCATATTGTATAAAGTGAGACCTGAGGCTGAAGTGCCAAAGGAAACATTTGCAGAGTTTAGGACTAAGCCTTGTATCAGGGCTTGATGTTAAGCTTGAAACCCCACAATTTGAGAAACACAAAGCCAGCATGTAGTTACTGAATTTTGTTTGAAGTGCATCTTCACATAGAATCAACTTGGAATCTAACCCACAAACATAAATAGATATGAAAACATCATTGCCATACACAAATAACAGATGTTTTCATTACACTACCAGAATACCAAGGTGAAAGGTTAATATTTTTGAATAAAAAATGTCAATGCTATAAATATATACACACACAAAGAAACAAATCACATGATTAGGGGATTAAACCCTTCAGCAGGTGAAATTACTGTTAATAAGTGATTAACACTTATAAGTGATAAATGATTCCTGTATAAAAGAGATAGAAATGCTTCATGTGGGAACCAAAACTTTACTTTCTTTCTTTTTTTTTTTTTTTTTTTTCAGATGGAGTCTCGCTCTGTTGCCCAGGCTGGAGCACAGTGGTGTAATCTTGGCTCACCACAACCTCCGTCTCCCGGGTTCAAGTGATTCTTCTGCCTCAGCCTCCTGAGTAGCTGGGATTACAGACAGCGCCACCACACCTCGCTAATTTTTGTATTTTTAGTAGAGATGGGGTTTCACCATGTTGGTCAGGCAGGTCTCAAATTCCTGACCTCATGATGGGCCTTCCAAAGTGCTGGGATTATAGGCGTGAGCCACTGCGCCCGGCCCAAAACTTTACTTTCAAAGTCTTTTGCAAACTGTAATTCTTATAAGAGGGTAATGCGAAATTCATTCATGCTAAAAAACAAACAAAACAGAAAACGAAGGGCCACAGGTAAGATCCTCTAGCACAGAAATAGTCATGCCATGCATATAAAAACATATTCCATCCCAACACAGAACCAATGGATGAAGCATCAGAACTTTCCAATCCATATTCACTATCACAGTTCACGGCCTGGAAGAGTAACAGGCTACTCAGAAATGCATGCATGAAGGGTGGTGACTGAAAACAAATGGAGTGAGAAGCCTACTTACTGTGGCTTTTCAATGGCGATTCTTTTACGAAAAAACGAAGAAAAGGAAACTTCACCATCCTTCCTAATGTATTTGTTAGAAAAATGTTAAATTAAGTCATTTGCAGTCAAAATGAACAAATTGGAGGTCTGCCTAGGTGCACTGGTGGCTCATCCTACACGCATTCCAACAACGTGTAGTCTGGCTAAAGAGATAGCTAATTGACGATTGTTCTTTCCACTGCTTGTCCATTAGGATAAATCCAGCTTGTGGACACTGGACCTTTCAAAGACAAAGAACTGCATTAATTTTGTACTTCTAGAGCGTTTAATAAATCTGACACTGTCTGGTGGTTTTCTTCATTTTCGACCGCTTGACAGCTACTGTGATCACAAGTTTCAGAGAATCTATTTTCCTGTGTAAAATTAACAGCAATAAAACAAGCTAAATGGAATATGACCAAATCACAGAGCTTGTCATATCATGGAGTTTCAAAAGGAATCCTGGAAGCATATTGGAGTGGAGTTGTATTATAAGCATAAATTCAAAATTCAAATCAGAGGCTTTCATTGACTATCACAACAAATATGATGCCCACTTCATTTGCAGAAGCAAACAGTATACCTATCACCAAACAGCAGGCTTCTGGAGTCAATGCTCCTCACACTAAATGTGCAGGACTTTTTCTTTCTTAGGCTGACATTTGTATTGAATCAAGTAAGTGCTTCTTCATAATTTTTCTTTTCTAATGGCTCCCCCTGCCACCATATGTATTTGCAGGGAGGAGAAAAGCAAAGGGCAGCAAAACCAGCCTTAAGTGCTTGGCAAATGATCTTCCTGAATCTGGACCACATAAATCCTATAAAATGTGATACTTCAACAATAGCCTAGAAAAGCTTTGCTCTCTATGATGATGAAGCCCAGCTTCAAAATTTATAGTTTCATTTCAGAAATTGACTATAAAAAGAGACTGAGTTAGCTGTCTATCAGCTAAGCCTCACAATAGCAAATACAGTGTGAGCTTTCAATGTCAAATATGTATTTAATATTAAAATTCTCAGATTAAATACTGCAAAGGGGTTTCCTTTGCAACAGATGCTGATGGGAGTGGTGATAGATGGGGCCTGGGTTGTCATAGCAATGTCCAGATTCAGATGTGACATTTCTTTCACAATCTACTATAAGGCTCTTATTTTTCTAATACTGCCTATTCAAAGGGATGCTATTCTATTAGGGGGAAGGGTGAGTCAATTAAAACAAGATCCAAGTAGATTTGCCTTAGTTCAGTGCATAAAAGACCTGGGTGTATAATCATTCATTTTTGTCAAGAGGGAGATAAAAGCCTGCATCCAAATATGTCTTGACAAATACACATAGATTTGTTGAGGGAAGAAACAGAAGTTGGTTCAAAAAACCATTCCTCCTGGTAACGAATCATGGCTGAGGCGAAATGAAAACTTCTAGTGGTAATTTGGAACAGGCGTGAGCTTCTATAAAAATGCTTAACCTCGCTAGTAAGCTAAGAAGTTCAAAGGAAAATGACACAGTACTATTTTTCATGAATCAAATTAGTAAAGGCTAAAGGAAGGAAAGTGATGATACTCAATGTTGTCAGGAATGGGGTGAAATGAGCTCTCTCCTGCATTACTGGTAGAAGCATTATTTGCTTCAATTTTTCAAGAAAATTGTTGGCAATATGTTTTAAGCTTTTGATGCAACATTTCCATTCTAGGAATCTTAAGGATATAATCCAAGCTGTGTAGCAAAATATTTTATAAAGGTACTTATCAGAAGGTAATTTATAACACTGAAAACTCTGAAACACCCCAAATGTCCACCATTAATGGAAGGGTTACATAAATTAAGGTACAGTTACTATGCAACCATTAAAAGTGATGGTTTCAAAACTGACATAGGAAAATATCACAATATCATGGTAAAAAGGCAAAATACACAAATGTATATATGCATGTAAATATATGTGTGTGTAAGTACTACACGAATGCACAAATGATATATTTTATATGCAGTGATAAACACAGGAAAACAAACAAACAAAAACAGAGAAAACACTGGATTGAAAAAATAAAGTTAATAGTAGCCAACTGAATTGTGGAATAATTGGTGATTTTTTTTCTTCCTTAGCTTTTTGCTATTAAATTTAATACAGAATACTCAGAGAAACATTAAGAAAATAAAAGTATATCTTTAAATAAAAATATAAAAAGAAGACATGTAGTATTAGAACTGAACTAACCACACTGGGACAGAAACTTGGTGCCTATATTTGTTAACTGAGAAGTTTTAGGAAAGCTTTCTCTTCTACCAGATTCAACTTCCCTGTCTTCCCTTAATGCCAGGTTGTGGTGAAGACGAAATGGGAACATGTATATGACAATGCTTTATGACCCATGATGAAACCTACCAATATGAATTCCTCTAAATTTAACATGACAAGAAGGATTTTCATGGGGAACATAAATGAGGTTGAAGATGAAGCTTGCAAAAATATAATTTGGTAGCTCAGGGTGAAGTTAATTTAACTTCATATATATATAACCTTATATTGGGAAACAGAAGAAAGAAGCATTTCAGTTAGTACATGCCACCTTCCTGTTTATTTTTATTTCAGCTCTTTCCAGCAATGTAAGATATCACCCACATTAATGAGTGAAACATGCCCTACTGTCAGGCAGCAGAAAACCAGCAGTGTCTAAACAATTTGGTATTGTAAAACCCTTTAATGGAACTTAATAAGAGAGTTAACATTTAGACACAACAGGCTGAGACAAGATGTGACAACTACCAAAACACAGAATCTCATTACTTTGTTGGTTGTGTGAATCATAAATAGAATTTTAAGTTTGTTTATATTTTTCATAATGATCCATGAAAAATTAACCTATGATTTGAAAGGCAGAATGCTGCAATGGGTAATATGCTAAATTTATGAAATAAGTCCCTTTTTTATTAGTGGGAAAGGGAGAGTCTTCCAAGGTCTAATAGTGGAGAACTATCATGGCAGATGTTTATGAAAGAAGGTGATATGGGGACTGCATAGTGGGAAAACTATTATGAGAAACTTCTTAACCCAGAACTCTCTTTTCAGAGCTTCTTAAAAAGTTGCCAGAATTTGTAAAATTGCCAAGCTTCTAGCTCAAATAGGGTACTTCAACTTTAATTTTTGGTCATTCTCTTTGCTATGTTTGCTTTTCTTTCCATTTGTTCATTCATTCATTCATTTATTTATTGGTCTTCCACTGCCATTCCTCTGTAACCCAAGTGACTACTCATTGTTCTGTTCCTTTTTGTCCGTTTCTCCCCTGTATACAACTTCCCGTACTTTCATTTGTCTCCCTTCTCACCTCTCAGAACCACAATTCTGGGACTGGAATTGACGTCTAGAGCTTGCCTTTCCCTCTGTTACATACACTCAAGGTTGAAGACTACATAGCTCCAAATGGTGTTCCACAGAAACTGAGAGCTGCAAAAACAATTTCTGGGTATCTTGTTTTACCCTACTTGGCTTCTGTTGCTGGGAATTAAGCATAAAGTAAGTTTTAAGAATAAAGAAGTATTATTCCTTGGGAATTTAAGAGGAGAAATCTTGAGAGGAACAAACATGTAGAAGTCAACAATCTTCTTCAGCCCCTCTTTAATGATATACATTATTATATGTCATCTATCATTGCATAGTTATATGATACAAAACAGTATTTATCATAAAAAAAACTCAGTATGATGGCTCCTATGTACTCTAAAAGAAAACTTCACTGTTTCAACAATGGACAAAAATTAACTGATTAATATTTTACTAATTATCGAAAAAGGATCTCGGGCTCTAATTGTAAGAAAACTAGGACAACTTTGAAAGGCACTAAAGGAGAAAGTGTGTGTGTGTGTATGCGTGTGCATGCATGTGTGTGAGAGAGAGAGAATAAGTTCAGAGATGGTTTAATTTTTTTTCTTGACTTTCCATGACTTCATTGGTTGAGTAGATAATTCAGATGTATATGGTTTTACACAACCTATGTTACCTTCAGAAAATAACAATATGCATCAATCTATTCACACCTTTCAAAAACCAGTGCAGGAGAATGAAATCCAATACCAAGACTATAAAAGCATTATTGGCTACAAGGAAGCCCAGCTAACCAAACAAGCCCTCGAACACACTGAGTGCAGAGACCGGACTTGCTCTTTTTTGTTCCAAGTGAGTTGAGTGGTGAGCCCCTCTTCTCTAGGATCACTGGGTTACTGATGCTTTTGTAAAGAGGGTCTGACAACAATAGAGTCTTCTGGCTGATAAACAAAACATGAGAACTCCATTTGAAAACTGTCCCTAGACATATGTTATTGCAGAAACTATCTGTGATGGTCCTGATTAAAATAGAGTTTCATGTCATGTGGCATGTAAATGGACCGTAGAATAGGTTATTTGAAAGTTAGAGTTTTGGTGGGGCACGGTGGCTCATGTTTGTAACCCCAGCACTTTGGGAGGCCACAGAGGGTGGATCACAGGGTCAGGAGATTGAGACCATCCCGGCTAACACAGTGAAACCTCATCTCTACTAAAAATACAAAAAATTAGCCAGGCACGGTGGTGGCATGCACCTGTTGCCCCAGCTATTCGGAAGGCTGAGGCAGAACAATCACTTAAACCTGGGAAGCAGATGTTGCAGTGAGCCAAGATCACACTACTCCAGCTGGGCGACAGAGCAAGACTCTGTCTCAAAAAAAAAAAAAAAAAAAAAAAAAAAAAAGAAAGTTACAGTTCTGACCAATTAATGGCCCCGGTATTTTCCAGTGAGCTTCTCAGGTTACTGTTTTTTAGTTTAGACAATAAATATGGGGGCCAGGCATGGTGACTCATGCCTGTGATCCCAGTATTTTGGGAGGCTGCGGCAGGTGGATCACCTGAGGTCAGCGTGGCCAACATGATGAAACCTGTCTCTACTAAAAATACAAAAAATTATCTGGGCATGGTGGTGGGTGCTTGTAATCCCAGCTACTCAGGAGGCTGAGGAAGAAGAATCACTTGAACCTGGGAGGTGGAGGTTACAGTGAGCCAAGATTGCACCACTGTACTCTGGCCTGGGCAACAAGAGTGAAACTCTGTTTAAAAAAAAAAAAAAAAAAAAGAAAGAAAGAAAAGTGAGTTTTCACTGATAATGTCTTTTTTTTTTTTAAGCCAATGTGTTTAACTTAAGGAAAATCATGTATATAGAAAAAGATATATAGATTTATCAATATGAAAAAGTAGCACTGGTTACATAAAACTGAATGGAAAATGATAAGCAATGTGTCTATCTATGGATCTACAATAAATCTGGTAAACGGTGCCTGAGACTTTTCAGGTTACTCCCAATATTTGAAACCCACTTGGACAACAAACTTCAACATGGATCCACCTACAAAGACACAGCTGAACAACACTTCCAGTCTCTGAATTAAAGGGTATGAACAAGGCCACAACTTGCAACTTGTCAAATATCAGACTGCAAGGATCGATTCTCCCTTCTTATATCTGATTCACACGATTCCTAGGCTTGAAAAATCACAACAGTATTTGTTTTAAAGTATACTTCCATGTCTACTTGTCTATAACAGGCCAGGGTGCTTTTTAAGGACTTCCCTATGATTCTATTGCAAACTCCATATAATTTTTCCTAACATTTAATAGAGACTCAAACATGACTTTTTCTGCCTTGTCTCACAGAGGATCCTATCAACTCCTAGGGACAGTGGCCACATCTGTTTGAAACCTCATTATGTTTTACAGATCTTCAGTAGTTTCTAAGCCAGAGGATATAAGTGGGAGACAGGGTTGCCCTGGAAATGCTGATAGTGAACTGCCTGTATTCCTTTATTCCACGATCCTTACAAATCTTATAACTCAAATTCTCATTATTTGGTCAGGACAACCTGAATGGACAAAAGAGATTTTGATGTGAGTTTAGGGAGATTCAGGAGAAATGCTCTAACTCCTGAAATCTGGGGTTAAGCTTAAACACTTCAGCAGGGGTGAGCAGAAGGAGTCATCTGACACGGGTACTGAGGCTAACAAAGAAATTGGGGAAAAGGTGTGAAGACAGTCAGAGAAGCCAAGCTCAACAGGGGCTAAGAGAATTGTGAAACAAATGGTAATGACATTAATGTCTATCTTCATTTTAATTGTTAAAGCTACTTTGAAAAGGAATGAGAAAGGCTAGGACACTGCTGGGAGGGGATACTTTGACATGGTAACAGCATCAGAGAAAAGGCGGAGCAACCTGAACTTCTATTTTGTTTCCATTAAAGAATTGCAGAACCATATAATTTTGGAGCTGGAAAAAAATGCTGAGATCACTTAGTTTCGCCCTCCTGTCTCTGTAGCTGAGGAAAGATGCAGACAGACATTAAGTGGCTCATCTGACATCTCCATCAAGGGAAAGTGGAAGAGAGGTTGAAAAGAGAAGGGTAGTGGCAGGGAGAAAGAAAATGCATGATCCAGGATGCTTTAAAGTCACCCTGCTTGCTGGTACTTACAAATTATACCCAAGATACTGAAAGAGCTGGAAGGTATGCTCCTGGATGCGTAGTCAAGATGGTTGAGAAATTACAGACAATAGCAGATGTGTCTAGATACTGGAGGTAAGCAAGTCATGGTTGAATTTTTTAAAATGAGGAAAGCAAATTCTAGAATAACTAGAAGACTTTTATTTGATTCCAGTTTCAAAATTCTGCTAATGCATCATTCTCTGGGATGTAACAGTAGAAACGGTTAGAGAGCAATACCAGGAGTCCGTGTCAAATATAGGATGTCAGGAAGAGATTTACAAAAGGTAATTGTCAAGTAGAGCCTTTTCTCTTGAGGTAGCAGCCAGATTGGGCTGACTGTAGTTTCTGGACAGTACATACTACCTTTTTCCCTTAAGAAGGTTCTGAAGCAGAGACTGGATAGGGTGAAAAAGGCACCTTCTATGTCCTGGGGAAGTCCTTCATCTAGGGGTACTTTAGTAGGAAGTGCTTCCTCCTACTGAAGAAAAGGAAGAATACATTGCCCCCGTGGTGAGAAGGACCAGGAGAAACATGTAGGATCACTAAAACCAAAGAATCATGGCGTCTTGGAAGGAGAGGGCAACTAGAAGGAAGCCGTGCTGACTAGAAGGCAAGACAAGTCATAGTTTGGGAGGTTGGTCAGTCCAAGAGTATGTCTAATAAGCTTGTGTCATTTTGAAGTCATGTAGCTGAGGCTAGAGTTACTTGGATTCCTTCATTCATTCAACACATATTTACTGATTACCCAATGCTTTGGAAGCTGTGCTAGGACTGGAAATATAGTGCCTGCTTCAAGATTTGATAGAGGAAACAAACAAGTAACAGTCCATTCCAATACACTGTGATCGTTCTGTGCTAGAAGTCAACACAGAAAGCTTAGAGAGGATCACTAAGGGTTGGGATGTCTGAATTGAATCCTGAATAACACACAGGGCTTCATTCAGGAAAAAGAAAAATACAAGGATAAAGGTACTGTGGTCACTAGTACAATGGTATTGAATCACGCAGCTAAGGTTGGTCTCAGAAAATTGGGACGATGGAGGAGCTTTAGCAAGAAGAAAGCCATGTAGACAAATATTTTGAGAGGCATTTATTAAAGGAACTGCATGTAGGGGGCACAAGGACTTGTCCAGATGACTGCAGCATACTAATGGGAAAGCACAATGGATCAAAGGAAGTCTGAGGAACACTGGACCCGACAATGAGAAGTACCTGATGCTCACTGTGAAAGTGCTGTGCAGAGATGTGAGAACCAATGCTACTCATTCCCCTACCTCTTCCTGAGAAAGAGGTCAGTTGTGTGGTGTAGGGAAGGCAGAAGCCTCAAGAAAGACTCCCAGATTCTGGCTTAGCAACGAGGTAGATAACGTTCTCTATACTGAGATGTCACGGGTACAAAACAGAAGCAATAGTCATGAAGAAAGGTTTGTGGTGATCAATGTGGATTAATAAAGTGAAGATCACATCTGTTGTTACATCAATGTTTACAGGCACAATGTCTTAAGAGGATGATTGGTTTACTGAGAAAAAGAGTATAGCCCAGGGGAAGAGAAGGCTCTGCTGTAAGGCAGTTCTGGCTAACATAGTGAAATATCTATTGTCAAGGAAGGAGAGGTTTGTAGTTAAATGAGAGTCACGCTGGTATTATACTGTGAATTTGGTCTCACATGTGCCTGAGTTAGTTGTTGCTGAAACTTTCTACAGAGGGATTACACATATTCCATATCTGAAGACCAGCCTCCATTCTCCTATGTCTAAAGTAGAAAGAAGCCTTGTAAGCTGAGCTAGATCACTGGTTTTGCCTTCCTTCCAGGCAAAGCAAGAAAGATCTGGGATGAAAGCAGACCCGGGCCTGCTCGAGCTTGGCCCATTTGGGGGTTACTTTACTATGCAGCAGCTGGCACCTAATGTGGGGAACATTTCTCTAGATATGGAAAAGGTAGGGTTGACAGATGTGTCTGTTCCCTGGAGAGGGACTGTATTGTTTACATGTCTTTTTCTTCCCCTAGTCTATAAACTTCACAAGAGAAGGGACAATGGTGTCTATCTAGTGGCAGTTCAGGGTTTAACATAAGAAAATGTTTTCTGCTTCAGGAAGTATCACAAAATGGGAGGGTCTTCCATTGCCCTAGACTTCAGAGTGTAGAAAACTTCAAACTGAGGCATCAGCTCCCTTTGGAAGTATGTTGAAGGGATTCCGGTGCTATCTAATATGGCAGCCAACAGCCACTTCTGACTGCTGAACACTCAAAATGTGGCTAGTCCAAATTGAGATGTGCTTGCATTCATTCCAGCATGAAAAAAGTATAATAGCTCTAGAATAATTATGGTGAACAAATCTTGAATACATATTTTGCATATATCAAGTTAAATAAAATATATTATAAAATCAATTCAACTTTTAAAGAGAAGGTTATTAAAAATTTAAATTACATATGTGGTTTATATAATATTTCTATTGGATAGAGTTGATCTAAATTAGTCAAACAGCCCCACTGTTGTGACACCAAGCTGGGTGTAGTGGTTCTGTTCTAGATTTAGAATGCTTCCTACATAGAAGAGAAAGTTTCATGGAGAACATCCTCCTATTTATTGTAATTCAGTGGCATTTAACATAATTAACAAATACACTGATCTGCAACCCAAGCCCCCAGGAAACATTTTTGTTTTCTCTTTTTGCCATTACAAATAGCTCTTGTGACTTTTTTGCTGTTGTTGTTAAAAAAAAAAGTCAAGTAATTAAAAATATTGGTATTGAAACAAAACAATCAAAAAGATATATTCTAGAAACCTTTGTGCCTGTTTACGATGCAGATCAATGAAGATGATACACTTTATCAGAGATGTTAAGACAGTATTTAGTTAAAATAATACCAAGCCCAGTCGGGCGTGGTGGCTTATGCCTGTAATCCTAGCACTTTGGGTGGCCATGGTGGGCAGATCACCTGAGGTCAAGAGTTCGAGACCAGCCTGGC
Source organism: Cacajao melanocephalus (assembly GCA_963573385.1). Classification (NCBI taxonomy): domain Eukaryota; kingdom Metazoa; phylum Chordata; class Mammalia; order Primates; family Pitheciidae; genus Cacajao; species Cacajao melanocephalus. Next base: position 23,946 of record CAUYLG010046334.1, read on the forward strand.
CAACATGGTCTCTACTAAACCCCGTCTCTACTAAAAGCACAAAAATTAGCCAGGTGTGCTGGTGGGCACCTGTAATCCCAGCTACGCCTGAGGCTGAGGCAGCAGAATTGCTTGAACCTGGGAGGCGGAGGTTGCAGTGAGCCAAGATTGCGCCACTGCACTTCAGCCTGGGCAACAAGAGCAAGATTCTGTCTCACAAAACAAAACAGAACAAAACAAACAAAAAACCCACCAAGCCACAAATATTAGGGTAAAGTACATCATTTTAGCATAATTGGCTTTAACTGAAATGACTGGAATAAACACAGCCATTGAAACTCTTACTTGAATGGGATACAGTGGTAAAAATGGATTACTTATTTGTATCAATAAAATTTTTCTTGGCAGCTTTGTAGCAGCACTTGAGGAAAGAAATTCAAACTTACGCTTATTTAACTGTGGAGACAGAGCATGTTGCTAAGGTGCAAGAGGCTTCTCTGGGTGCAGCAAGAGGTCAAACCATGGACAGTAAGGCAGACAGCAGCATTTAAAATACAAAGACGACCCAAACAATGTCATGCTCTCTCTTCCAGGAAACAGGACTAACAGCACTAGGACTATTCTGGACTGCAAAGGAATGGGATTTCTCACAAAATCTCACCGATATGCGGAAATGACAGCTGAAATTTTGGAAGGTTATAAAAAGATTTGCTGCATGCTTATTTAAAATGATTTTTAAAATCAATAACAGTTAAGCACGGCCTTCCTCTAGTCTAAACCCTTGCTAAGCACAGTGTGGTCCCTGGACCAGCAATGTGAGTGTCACCTGGGAGCTTATTAGAAATGCACAACTCAGGCCCCATCCCAGACCCCTGGCATCAAAATCTGCATTTTAACAAGATCCCCAAGTGATTTGAATGCATCGTTTGAAAAGCTAAACTTTCCTCTGTAGAAATACACTTCTCTGTCACAGCTGCTCCCTTTCTGTATGGAGAACCCCATGGAAGCTGACCTCTTCCTGCCTCTCACTCTGCTTTTGAAAAAGCACCAGAGCGTTAGGGATCCTGGTTGGAGGCAGCTTTCAACCTATCACTGGTCAATTAATGCAGCTTTTAGCTGCAATTATTGGACATCACTGTTCCCCAGGTGCTTCTGGCATCTGCAAACAGGAGGTTTTTATCCCATTCCTTCAATGAGGCAGGTTTCCTCCCATCAGTACCTATTTTCTTAGCCTCTGCATCATTCTATTTTCACCAGAATGGAAAAGCTTTGAATTATCAGTTTTTCTAAAGTGAACTGCTACAGCCTTTCTTAAAGTAGAATGTATTTGCCACTCAACTGCCAGTAATTGCGGCAAGAGCTGCTGTTGACCTTGGGACTATTATTCAGCGGAATGCTATTACCTCCCACAAGGAAAGTTTATAAATTTGGACTTTACGCACATAGGAGAAAAAAGAATTCAGATAATGAAATCGAGTTTTACAGGAAGAAAAATAATTTTTTAAAAAACGAATATAATAGTCAACATAGCACAGTGGTTAAGTGTCTAGACTCTATATTCAGGCGTACTAGGTACAAATGTGGGCTCGCTCGATAACATTGTACCAGTTCCTTATCCTCTCTACAACTCAATTTCCTCGTCTGTACCTTGGGAATACTAATGGTACCACTAGATCAGATTGTCAGGAGGATTAAATGACACATGCAAAGTAATTAGCAAGTGTTTAGCAACAGTAGATTCTCACTATTTAGTGTTAGTTGTTATTAATAATTATTAATTTCATTTTAAATCAAAACACTGCAATTGGCTTCTGAGTTATATGACATTAGGTCAAATGTGTAATTAACTAAACATATGGATTAAAATGTAATAAAACAACCTCTAAAACACCCTAACATAAACAACTCTTCCTTTCTTTAGACCAGGAAGAAACTTTTGATTTGAGATGTAACAAAGTCATGTCATGGTTACTGTGCAGGACACAACCTCACCATTACGAGGCACACTGCTGAACCCAGAGTAGCCCAGCACTGACTCATTAATTTCTTAAGGTGTCCAAGCGGTCTCATGGGTGTTTTTACAGGTTCCACCAATCCAAAGAAGGGAAATAGGATTAACTTCTTGATTAGAAGGGTGATTAAACCCTGGAACAGGCCACCAAGGGAGGCTGCAGGATCTCCATTCCTAGGGAACTTTTAAACAAGAGACACAACTATCTGGCCTGTGTGATTTGGGTCTTTTGCCTAGAAGCAGGAGATTGAACTGAATGAACTACTATATTTACTAGTATATTCTTAATGAAATAGAATTTTAGAGAAAGGTTTTAGTGAAGAGTCCTTCAATAATGCTAATATTTTTTCAATAGATAGAATAAACTTCCTTACAAGTGATAGCAAAATATACTCCTGACTACCCCGCATGCTAAGATTTCTAACTCCTCTCTCTGGCTGCTCTAGCTGTACTTAACTGTGGCTTGAATTTACTTGTTGACAGCTTTGTGACTCCCCCACTAGATTATGTGGTCCCAGAGGCTGAGACCACACATTAATACCTAGTCTAGGAGAGAAGTAGGGTGGTCAGTTGTTAGATGGATGGAAAGGAATTTAAAAAGAGCCTTTCCTAGTATACTAACCAACTTTTAGGTAGCTCATTCATTCATTTATTTATCCAGTATTTATTCAGTTAAGCTATGACAACAGATTTTAAAAATATTTTTATGGTACAGTACCTCCTACGCACAATGCACAGTGGTGAATACAAGGGCAAACCTTTTCCCAAGGAACGAAGCTAGGATAGAGCCAGATACACAGAATCCATGTTTCTACCACCAAGAGGGCTGGCAGATTCAGACTTAAGAAGTATCCACTACAGGTTGAAAACAATATACTGCAATTCTTTGTCTCTTTTACAGAATTACAGAGTAGTTTCTTAAAAATCCCATGGGTTCTGACTACTGAAACTCAGAACTCTGTGGCAGGCAGGCAGGAAATAAAATATGCCTGGTTACCTGGGATGAAGGTTTTAGTGAAGATCCCTTCAATAAAACCCTTTTCTAGTCCATTTTCCTACTCGGCAGCTTTTACTCCAAAGGAAAGTCCCTAAGGCTACTGCCACCGCTGCATGGGATGTGGAGAAGGGTGGCTTCCCTTCCTCGAGGAGGCTGCTTTGTTAAAACGCTCTCTTGGTAAACAGGCCACAGTCTTGCAGGATTTCACTTTCAGTGTGCAAGTGACTGGCCTATAAACATAATTTTTAACAGCTTTTCTTCAGCAACTCTGACTGTTTAATTAATCTTCAGCCATTAACCATTCATTTAAAATGCCACTTACGAAATCTTAATTTTGCACATTATCAGCTGGTTCACAAATAGCTAACCATGAGCAGAAGCGTAATGATCTCTCTCCCCGTTCTCAGAGCTCACCGAGCTTATAGCCAATTTTGGCTTCTTAATTAACCATATGCATATTAGCATTTAAAATTAAATGACAGTTTTTTTTTTTTTAAAAGAATTAATGTGCAGTGAAATGTTAACACTAACATCATTCTGCCGCCTTTGGAAGGGCCCCAAGGCAGTGCCTGGCCACACCGTGGCTCCTCTGGATGCCCACAGGGGAAACACGTGGAAGTGTTCCTCACTCCAGCTGAGTTCCCCTAACTGAGTGCACTCTTGCAATGGTATTTTGGATCCATTGTTCAAACTCTCCTTATGTTTAAGGAAGAATAAGCAATGTCACTGTCAAGCTGTTCCTTAGTTCTAGGAATTCAGAAATGACAAAATCAGCAAAACATTCCTTTTTCAGTGGTTGACCCCAATTAGGTGAGTCAGTTCAAACCAAATAAGGGGGCAGGAAAGGATATTGAGGGCAAAAAAATAATTGTCAGTTGATGCTGAGATGACTTTTTCTCTAACTAGGACTCTGATTATTAGAGCCTACAGGGAACTCGCTTGCAATCTTACAGGTGTCAGCTAGGGTCAAGGTTCAAACTAAAAACTGGGTACAGAATTGTTCGGGTTGGTTCATTACAATACATGGAAGGCTTTGACCCAAGAGCCATTGCGTGAGTCGCAGCTGAGATTTGATGAATGGTTCACGTCAAAACCAGCCCCACACTTCTGGGACTAGACTGGGGTTCTGTAATCAATTGGATCGGAGGTAGTAATATACTTCCAGATTGCATACCTTATATTTTGGAGAATTATGGTAAGGTTAGTCATCTGTCTTTTTCTTTTATCCAAGTACAGAGATACCAAGAATAAACATAAATAAAAAACCACCACGAAAATCACGTTGCATCATCTACTAGAACTCCATGTGCCCGGAATGAGGAAAATTGTTAGAGTGTTTATTAAAATGTTTTACAACATTGTGGGTGTGAAAATGGGAAAAATAGCAGACTGTTTTCTAAATCACAATGTGAACTGAGGTGCAGTACCTCTCAATTCCTCAGACACGTGGTTTAGGTGACACATTGGCGGTTAAGAACCTCGTTTCAGTTATATCTGTGCAAATTACTGAAGCTAGTTTAGACTGAGAATGCATGTGCAGGTGTCAAGAAAACATTAAGACTGTAATTAGAAACAGAAATGTACTGATTGATGAAAGAAATTTGAACCAAACATGCGCATAAACAATTTGCGACTCAGCAAACTTGGCATTTTGTAATCCTGTTAGCAATTCGGCTTTTAATCCAAGTAAGTACTGAAAATACAAGCATATCTTGACTCTGCAATTTCTAGGGCTGTATTCCAAGAGAATGACAATAACTTATCCTCCTAGAACATCTTTCAACCTGAAAGGAATCATGAGAGCTTTCCAAAGAATAATGCACAAAACCTATTTCTTTAGTCACTAAGCTAGATCAGTATGTGATTCCTTCAAACATGTTATTTGGTACCTGCTTTGTACTAAGCACTGGGAACACAGACGTTTCAGGTAAGTCACGCCTACAAAGAAGTCCTTTCCATTAGGGCATCGTCACACTTACTCATAAAGTCTACTTTTGATTTTCGTATTTCTTCCTTTAAGCCCTCCCTGAGCATTTTTCTTTCAGTTAAAGAACTAATGGTGACTGTTAAACTGCTGAAAACAGAAAGACACCTTAAACTAATGATTCATCACATAGAGAACCCAGGCCAGCAGCTGAATATCATTTGGCAGCTTGTTAGAAATGCAAATTGTAGGGTCCCAGCCCAGACCTACTGAACTGGAAACTCTGGGGGTGGGGTCCAAGGTTTCTGTGGTCTAACAAGTTCTCCTGGTGATTCTGATGCATGCTCAAATTTGAGAACAATTATCTAGGCCCATTAAAAGTTGACCTTTCACTGAAAGAGCAAACATTTATCAGATTAATAAGGAATCTCATAGCCCTGAAAGTAAGTGATAGGGAAATAGGTTAGGTCTCCGGGAGGTAGAGACCTAAAGGGTACATGTTCCCGGACAGCTTGAGAACGAGGGGTAGCCTGAAATGTGATGCTGAAATGATAGGGGCCTTTTCTATACGGCAGTCTGTGCTAGGAAATACCTCTTGGTTCAATGAAGAGAAGAAAGGCACCAGATAGACCTACTCATCCATTTACTAAGCCTCTGCTCTTTACCCTCTAGCTTGGTGTTGGTGAGAGGACCTTCTTTCACTTCTTCACACATGCCAAGCTCTTTTACACATCAGGGCAACCCCTATGCTGCTCCTCTGTCTAGAATGCCTTTCATGCCTCTTTCAGCACCCAAATTCTCATGACTACTCACTCTTTGAGTCTCAACTTAAATGTACTTTCTCAGTGACTCCTTTCTTGATCCTCTACCATGTCAAATATGTTTATAACATTCTACTTATAACTACATGTTTAATATTTGTCTCTTATTGTAGGTCTTAAGTTCCATGAAAGTAAGAACTGTGTCTACATCTCACTCAATAAATATTTGTTGGAAGAACAGAGATTCATTAATTTAGTAAATGTTATGGAAATCAAATGAGTGTTAAAGAACCTTGTTTCCTAAGCCCTGGACTAGGAGTTAAGCTGGTTCAGAATATATCATCAGTGGTTTCTGTAACCTTCTCTTCTTATATTTTCAGATTTTTTTATTCTCCAGATCCTCTACTTGACTGGTCTAGTAAAGGGCACTTCAGCCAACAGTGGTAGAAAAGTGAGAAAAAAATGGCTACAACTTGCTGATCACACAACAGGAAGAACCAGTCACTGTTCTACAGGTCTACCATGCATTAACTCCTTCAAGGCTCCAAGAATTTTATGAGATATGGTATCACCTTCATTCTAGAGGCAAAGAGAGGCTCAAAGATGTTATACTGTAGGGAGAAAGATCACAGAAGCTGTGGAGTTAGGATTTATACCTAGAATTTATGCCCAGCTTCAGACGTTTAAGTTAATGACTACTAGGAGAACGATGATAACCTCAAGAGAAATAATAAATAGATAGTTAAATGCTGCTCAAGAGATATCACATTGCATGTAAATAAAGTACCTCAATGCTGGGCACATATTAAATATTCAACAAATACTATTATTGGCTATCATCATCATCATTATCATCATCATCACTATCCATATCTTTAGTCTTGATAATCCTCATATTGTGTTTCTAGATGCGGAAACTCACATCTGAGCAAATTCTGGACATCCTTTATGTGATATAGTTAAGTTGAGAGAAATACCCTCTCAGAAAAAAAATGACCCAAAAAGAAATTTATGAACTACATATCCTCAAAGCTGCATTTAGACTCAAATGATCTGAAAATTACTACTGAAGTCTATTGCTTTACATTTTTAATGTTTTCCAGTGGATTAGTTTTGAGACTTGGAAATTGCACATACTCAAAAAAGTTGTTTTCCAGATTCTTAACTGGAATTCAGCACATCCAAGTCTTTTGGTACTGTCATGTCCCTAGCTTCTGAAACACTTAGATCTAGTCCTGCCTCTCTGTCTTGGCATTTCTCACTTTTCACTCACATAAATACCAATTTGTAAGATCTGTGCCACCTTTTACCAACCCTGGCCTCACTGCCAGAAGAGAGAGGCTGAAACAAAGCTGCAGTGACCACGGAAGAGTGGCAAACATCCAGGAAAACAAACAAGAGAAAGGGCTGAAGCTGACCACCACCAGATTAGTTATTTTCTGTGGAAGAACACTGAGACATGAGCCATGCGAGAAGGAACCAAACCCATCTTTCCTCTTGCTAAATGCGGTCACTAAAATGGTGAAGAGGGTCAATAGGTCTCTGAGAGGGAGCCTGATGGGAAGAGGCAGGCTTCTCAGGAGTGTGACTGATGGAAGGTTCATGGGACCAATGCCCAGGAGCACAATGGTGATTGCTGCTCTCTAGGGCATCAACAAGAAAGATCAACAGGAAAAAATGAAATGCTAATCACTAACCTCTTCTAGGATGTTTCCAAAATCAGTGTATATTCAAATTCAAATTGAAAGTCATTTAAAAGTACCTAGCATGTACCAGGCCCTATAGATGTGACTTTCATATATATCAGTTTATTTTTATCATTCTAACAACAAAATCTGTTAACCATATATTGTTGTCAATACTTAACATTACAAAAAAGATACGAGTTTCTATTTTTGGTGATGGTGGAAGAGCTTGTTGCATCCTTACTCTCATGAGAATAAACAAAAAAATCTGGATAAACTTAAAAAGAAAATCTAAATACTACTTGAAGGCATTGGAGAACTCCCAAGGTAGCTAGGCCTTGGGAAGCCAAGATTGATTCTAAAAACTAGGTAGGTAAGCATATGGAATTGAGCCCAATATTCTGTGGCATTTTTTTCTCTCCAAGTCATTTGCTAATTCACAAGTGGCACAGAATCAAATGCTAAGAAAATAAACAGAGTGCTGTGGCAAAGAGACTTGGAGGCTGAGCAGGGATTCTGACATTCTCATAGGGTTGGGAAGATAGAAATTGGAGTTGAGAACCTGCTAAGGAAGAAGGGCTTGGTAAACAACCCAGACTCTCAAGATCACAGAAAGGTTACCCTCTAGGAGTAAGGGTAAATTACTAATAAACCATCCCCCACATAACTGAAATCCAGCTTCTAGCCATCTCAATCAAAGACTGCATCAAGGCAATGTGTCCCTTAAGGAGACATATATTAAATACATCTTCTCTGAAGAAAGATAACATCAGCCTGAGACTTCTACAGCTTTTCAAGGACTATGTCTAGCATTTGATCAAAATTATGCATACCAAGAGATAAGACTAAATGACTAAAAGCCAAGCAGAAAATCAAACAATATGAATAGACCCACAGCTAATTCAGATATTGACATTATTAGACATGGTTCTTAAAATAACTGCAATTAATTTATTCAAGAAAAAAGATAATAAGATGCAGAATTTCATCAGAGAAGTAACATCTCAGGGTAAAACAAACAAACACCTAAAACTGAAAATAAGAATAACTAAAATTAAGTGCTCAACAGATGGGTTTAACAGAAAACTGGACACAGCACACTGGCAAGAGTAGTAAACTAGAAGACAGAACACTCAAAAACCAGACTGAATCACAGAGAGAAAACTGGAAACAAAGAGAGAGCAAGAGACATGTACAGAAAGGTCTCATAGTTTTGTTTCATTGGATCCCAGAAGGAAGGGAGAGAGAGAGAAAAGAAAATGGAAGAGGAGGAGGAAGAGAAGAGGAAGAAGAGGAAAGGAAGAGGAGGAGGAAGGAACAGAGGCAATACTGAAGAGGCACAACCAGCTGATAGTTTTCAAAGATGATGCAGAACACTAAACCACAGATTTAAGAAGCTCTACAAATCCTAATCAGGTTTAAACATACGTCCCCCCAATACATGCTCGCAGATACATCACAGTAAAACTGCTGTGATAAAAAAACAAAGTGATAAAAATTTAAAGTAGCCAATGAAAAATGATACATTACAGATTGAATATCCCTTATCTTAAATGTTTGGGACCAGAAGTGTTTCAGATTTTGGATTTGTTTGGATTTTAGAATATTTGCATTATATACTTATTGTTTGAGCATTCCAAATCTAAAAATCCAAAATCCAAAGTGCTCCAATGAGCATTTCATGAGAACATAATGTCAGTGCTCAAAAAGTTTCAGATTTCAGAAAATTTAGGATTATGGATTTTCAGATTTGGAATGTTCAACCTGTATCTTCAAAGGAGTAACAGCTGTCTGACAACAGACTTTGATAAAAACACTGAAGCCATAAAACAATGGAATGATATCTTCAATAAATTAAAAGAAGAAAAAAAATCACTGGTAACTACATACCTAGTTACAAGAAATACTAAAGGAAATTACTAAGGAAAAAAGGAAAAGTATTCTGTGAAACAAAGATATTCAGAAAGAAACAGAAAGCAACAGCTAAAATAAATGCTTACCATATAAACAGTAATTACAGTGTATTGTTTGGTTCAAAACATATGTAGATTTAAGATTCATGAAAACATAGCCTAAAATCTACAAGAGTGACAAAAAAAGGAGAAAATAAAAATTACGGATATCAGGAATGAAACAGAGGATATCACTACAGAATATGCAGATCAATTGGCCAGGCACTGGGGCTTACGCCTGTAATCCCAGCATTTTGGGAGGCTGAGGCGGGTGGAACACAAGGTCAAGAGATTGAGACCATCCTGGCCAATATGGTGAAACCCCATCTCTACTAACAATGCAAAATATTAACTGAGTATGGTGGTGCATGCCTATAGTCCCCTACTTGGGATGCTGAGGCAGGAGAATCACTTGAACCCAGGAGTTGGAGGTTGCATTGAGCTAAGATCACACCACTATACTCCAGCCTGGTGACAGAGACTCCATCTCAAAAAAAAAAAAAAAAAAAAAGAAAAGAAAAAAAGAATATGCAGATCAATAAGATACTAATAGAGTACCAGATCAATGGATAATAAGGGAATACTACAAACAACTCTACACACATAAATTTGATAACTTAAAATGGACCAAATCCTAGAAAAGTAAAAACTTCCACAACTCATAAAACATGATACAATTTGAATAGCCTTATAGTTATTAACAACATTGAATTCATAATTAAAACCTTGTAAAAAAAGAACTCTTCAGGCCCAGATGTTTTCACTGAAAAATTCTACCAAATGTTTAAAGAAAAATTAACATGAGTTCTATATAATCCTTTCCAGAAAAAGAAGAGGTAATACTCTCCTACTCATTCAATGAAAACAGCAATAAATATTAGCAAATAAATTATATATAAAATTATTATAAAAATATTATTATATTTGTTAAATTATTTCATAACACAATATTAAATTGATTATTTAATATTTATTAATTATATGTAATTTAATACATTTAAAATTAAATAATATATAAAAATAATTATATACTATGACTACATATAATTATATACTATGACTAAAAAAATTATATACTATAATTTTTATTTTAGTATATAGTATATAATTATATACTAAAATAAATGACTTTCATTTCAGAAATGCAAGGCTGGTTCAGTGTTTGAAAAGTGATCAATGTAAACCAACATGTTAACAGGCTAAACAAATAAACAAAAAAATTGCAAGATCATAGGAACTGAAGTGGAAAAAACGTGACAAAACTCATGCTCATTTATGATAAAACCTCTCAGAAAACTAGAAATGAAGAGAAGCTTCTTCAGCTTGATAGAGACAGCTATAAAAAACTTATAGCTAACAGTACACTCAATGGTGAGACTGAATGTTTTCTGCCTAAGGTCAGGAAAAAGTAAAGAAAGTTCATTATTATCATTGTGGTTCATCATAGTACTGGAGGTTCTAGCCAGCACAATGAGGCAAGAAAAGGAAATAAAAAGCATACAGATAAGAATGGAAGACTTATAACTTGTGTTCACACAAAAGCATGTGGGTGATTATTTATAACAACTTGGTAATAGCTATAAACTAGAAACAACCAAAATATCTACCAGCAGATGAACGATTAAGCAAATGGTACATCCATACCATGGGTTACTACTCAGAAATGAGAAGAAATGAACTAGTGATACCCACAACAACTTGGATGGGTCTCCAGGATATGAAAAAAAGCCAATGTCAAAAGGTCACATGCTATGCCATGTATGTGATTCCATTTATGTAACATTCCAGAAATGACAGAATTAGACAGAAAACAGATGAGCAACTGTCAAGAGTTAGGGATGGGGAAAGGTGTTTGACTATAAACGAGTAGTATGAGGGATGTCTTTGTGGTGACGAAAATAGTTCTGTATCTTGATTGCAGAAATAGTTACATGGATCTACCTGTGTGACAAAATGGCACAGAACTATGCACATACATTGTACCAATGTCAAATTCCTGGTTTTGATATTGTACTACGATTATGTAAGATGTAACCACTGGAGAAAATTGGGTGAAGGGTAAAAGGGACTTCTCAGTTTTTTTCCTGCAACTTCTGACCATACAAAAATTTCAAAATAAAAAGTTAAAAATAACTATATAACTATGTGTAACTGTGACTAATAATTATAACTATATGGTTACAGAAAATACAAAGAAAAATACATGAAGTTATGTTGGTAAGAACTGTCATCCAAATGGAAAAAAAAATCTACCACAGTTAGGTTGAGAATTAAGAACATTTTGTAATTCCCTACCCAACTTCAGTTCACTAATAGGGAATGAATAGCAATCTTAATGGCAGAACGGTATAAACGCTCACGTATCTGCATATATTACATTAGCTTAAACTTAAATGGTGCTTATTAATTGCCAGCTGCTGTTTTTCCGTTTACATATATGAACTCAGTTAAATCCTTGTAATAATATGCTGATGTAGGTACTATGATTATGCTCATTTTACAGATGTGGAAACTAAGCCAGTGAGATGGTAATAATTTCCTGAAAGTCACACAACTATACTGAGTGGCAGAGCCAGGTTATAAACAAGAACGTCTGGCTTTAGAATCTATGGTCTTAATTTCTAAGCTTTCTCTTACACACAGATTTTCTTTTATTGTCTTCCTTTGGTCTATCTCCTGGCTCTTAAACCATAGTATAAATAATAATTAATATAAATGTTGTATATAATATCATATACACTACACTTAAAGGGTGGTTTAAGGGATTTTCAAGAGTAATTTTGACTGTGAGCTATTCTTATCTTGTATTTGACTTTAAAGACTAACCTTCCCTGTAAGATTTGACTACCCCTTAAGCTCTTGATGTTAATTGTGCGTGTGACTTGACTGGCATTTTTGGGGTTTGGTTTTTCATGAAGAAATCAGTAGAGGGCATGGTATAGGGATATCCAGTCAAGTTTCCTTTATGGATGAGAATGGCTTGAGCCTAGGCCTCCTGCTGAAGTTGACATAGAAAATCTTCTGTGTCTACATGGAAGAGAATATCCTTCTTAGTGTGGTACACAGAAGTCTTGGCAATTTGGAGAGTGAGAGGCTGAGTAATGGCCAAGTTTGAGGAAATACAGAATGCTTGCTCAGGACTGACTGAAGTCTGTGCAAAATGGTGGCTCTTGAATTCTATTTCTGGATGGGCTCATATCAATCCTCAGTCAGCTTTCTAGAAGAGAGGACATTTCACTGCAGATAAATATTAAAATGTCTCCTTAAAATGTTGGATAATTATGAGTACTAACATTAAAACTATCTTTTACTGCCCTTTTTCATCCTACTGATTATTTATTGTTTGAAAAGATAAATACAGGAAAGCAATTGACCTAACAACGGCCTATTCTTGATTACATTTTGCATTAAATACAAAAATTATAAGGAGGGCACTTTGGAATCTATCCTTAGCATCTGCAAAGATTGTATAATAAAAAGGTATGTGGCTTAGCCTAAGAGATTAATGCAAAGTACATGTCACAAGAGGCCTGGAGTAAGTGTGGTAGATCAACACAAATCTAGGAGTACTACAGAGAAGCAGGTCAATGCCCAAGGCTTCTGGATATGCTTTTGTACCCTGTAGCCTTGAGTAGAGTGCTTTGCACAAAACATACATATAATTTTTTTAATGGGATGAAAGGATGAGTGAATGAATGAATGAATGAATGAGGGAGAAAGGGAGGAATGGAGAAATATGTGGCAGGTCAGCAGCAGCATGCATGCTATTTGCACATGCTTAGTACTTTCCAACATTTTTGACTGCAATCTACTGTGAGAAATGCATTTTGCATCATGTCCCAATACTCAGCTACACATATACCCTATTTCCACATATATATATACATTATACATACATATACAACTGCAACAAAAATGCAAAACAATGCTTCATTACTTACAATATATCTAATGCTGTTTCATATTCCTTTATATTCTATTAACAAATATTCCTTGAATACACTACATTGATTTTAAGATGTACTAATAGGGTATAATGTGAAGTTTGAACAACTCTTGCATGGCTGGAAACTCATGCATAAGTTTTGGAGTAAGACTTGGGTTGAAACCTTGGCTCTGCCAACGTATTATCTGTATCACCATAGGTAAGTTTCATAATTTCTCGGAGCCTCTAGTTTTTCATTAGTGAAATGGATTCCTACCCTACAGGATTTCTGTCATCTTACTAAAACACAAATCTGAACATGCCAACCCTACTTTAAGTGTTCCCTGTTGCCTTGGGCTAAAGTCTAAATGTTTTACCTTAGATTATCTGGCCTTTAACAACATGGTCTGTGCTAACTTTCATCTCTTGCCTCTCAGCTGGCCCTAACTTACACTCTACACTCCAGCACTTCTAATATATGCGGTTCCCTAAGTGTACCACGTTTTCTCTGTGAGCCTTTGTGCATACCTTTCTGTCCACTCAGTTTCTAGTTCTTCTTTAGGTCATAATACGGATTTCTTCAAGGAGCCAGATCTGCATTCAAGCATCTCTGGCTCACCCTTATCATAGCATATCACTGTTATTATTCCAGATTGTCAGCTGCATCCCTCTAGAGGGCAAGAAACTCTGGATTCTGCTCCATTCTCTTTGTGTTATTTTATGTCTAATGAAGAAATTTTGTATATCCCTTCCAACTACTTCTTAGTAAACAGAATTAGTTAGATGAATATAACCTAAGGATCAGGTCATTTGTTTGAGAAGCATCCTAGTCAATGCTTAAATGCTTAAATGACAGCTTTAATAAATCAGGCTAATCCTTTTGCAAACATTCCTCAAACATGCCCACTTACCCCCAGTGGTGAAGGATGGGGGGAAGGGGCCTTGAAAATGGATGGTCACTGAGTACAAACCCTCTTTGCCTAGCTCATGCATAATAAAAGACAAGATTGTCTACATCTGTCACCCCTGGACGCTGACAATTTAGGCAGATATAACTAGTACAGTCCCAAGAGTAGGGCTCTCAGATGATGGGGAAAAAAATTAATGAGAACATCAAGTTTTAAAGAGAGGGGATGGAGGAAAGTAGAGTTAATGGTATATCAGTTACTATCAGCATTTATCTGGTCACAGAGATTCTTTCATTAAGAGATTTCTCATTATTGTTTAAAAGTCACTTCAAAATTGATGGTAATATGTTCTAAGAAGAAAAATCTTATTGCTTTGTTCAATTGATGAGTTAACTCTCTATGGAAATGGCATTTGTCACTGGGAATTCCCACGCTGAAATGTGATCACTTTTGTTCACTTGTAGAAACTAAAAACAAATCTCTGAGTAATCTACTGTAGTCACCGTTCAAGTCCCTGCACACAGTCACATGAAGTCAGGAGTCAGAGGTGAGAGCCAAAATGCTGTTAAACTAAAATAAAATTAACTGGAAACTCACTAGAGAGAAAGAGACTGGGGACAAACACGGACAGAGGTATGAGCTGTACATGACAATGCTGTGGCTCAATGAAATGCTGAATCTCTGAAATTAATGAACTGTTGTGGCAAAGAGATATCAACTATCCTACATTGCCCCAATGATACAAGATATGTTAACATCCAGCTGTTCACACAGCTACAAAGCTTCCCGTTAATACTTTTTCTATCCCTCATTGCCCTTACTTTAGAATTCCCAAAGCACATGCTTTTTCAGTGGTCATGAAAATTAGGAATGTATGGCCCCCAGTTGCCTCTAGAAGTTATTTAGACAGAGCAGAGGAAGGGAGGTGGGGATGGTTAATGAGCACAAAAAAAAAATAGAAAGAATGAGTAAGAAGTATTTGATGACACAGCAGGGTGACAATAGCCAATATTAATTGTACATTTAAAAATACCTGAAAGAGTATAACTGGATTGTTTGTAACACAAAGGATAAATGATTAAGGGATAGATATCTCATTTTCCATGATGTGATTATTACGTATTGCATGCCTGTATCAAAATATCTCATGCATCCCATAAATTATATACTTATTATGTACTCACAAGAATTAAAAATAAAAAATTTAAAACGAGAAGTTGTTCAGGCTAAAATATTTCTGCCTGAGCTATAAAAGAAGGTCTATATAATAAGGATAGCCTCTCACAGGGAGTTAATAAGAATACATTTGACAAAAGTACTACATACCGTGAATCTATAACTTTTGCATTATTAAAGGGAAGCAAAAATAAATAAATAAATAAAGAGAAAAGACATCTAAAGGTAATCTATTTGTGGTGGATTCCATATAGTGACTCCCTAAAAGCCATTCACTACTCATTTCTCTCTTGACTTTGTTTACTGGAAAGTTGAAGTTCTATTTCTCAACACCCTTTTGCAAATAGAATCAATCTTTTAATACAATCTTTGCCAATGAGAAGTTGTTGGGGTCTTCAGGGAAATCTTTTCAAAGGGATGAACTAGCACTTTGACCAGCACATTCCATTGGCCATTTGCCCCTTTCTCCCTCTTTCTCCCTGGAAGGTGGACATGAAACCTAGAGCGGCAATGGCCATCTTGGAATCATGATACAACATGAGGAAGAGGCCTTGCCACTTGCAAAGGCAAGAGAGGAAGAGGAAAAGAGGCCATCTAAATTCCTTAATGGGTAAGACACATGTATCAGCTGAGTTTTCAGCTGTTTACAGTCCAATACTGACTCGACACTGTTGTTAATGACAGCTCTTCTGGGACCCGTATAAATTGGAAGAGCCCATTCTGTGGACAATTGTTAAGCCTCACTCAGAACCAAATGGACAATCAAGTGACATGGCAGGATATTGCCTTAGTTCTGATGATGAGCTTAGGGACATTTAACAAGTTACGGTTTGTAACGAACAATTGCCAAAGCAGCTCAGTGTGTAATAAATGCTCTCTTCACTTATGCAGATGATAGGACTGATCTAACAGAATTTGCACTGTTTTTTTAGTTTTCTTGCCTTTTATCTCTTCACTTGCTTTTCTCTTTCTACTTTTTGTTTCTGATGATTGCAGTACACTGGCAGGAGCTGAGGCTGAAGCCAGGAATTAACAGTTAAATATGTGACCTTGGAACAGATGGACTCCAACAGGTTCCCAAACCCATTATTTTAAGGGTCAACAGCTAGACATAATCAATAACCTTCCTAAATAGTTATATTTAGTTCAATAATCTTCTCTCTATATATACCAATAATATGTAATATAGTCCAATAATATATAGTCCAATAATCTTGCTAAATATAGTTGACATTTATTGAGCCAAACACTGAAATAATTTCATTTAATCCACAAATAACCCAGACAAGAGCAGGTATACTCATATCCTCATTTGACAGTGAAGAAACAGACTTTGAAAAATTAATGCATTTTAACCAAGGCCCTGGAAAGATAAATCTATAGTCTCAGGTTTTTCTCACACTGAATGCATTTACAGTTTCATGATTTTTACAATATATCCTGTATACAGCTCTATTCTAATGGAACACATTATATTGTAATTATTTGTTAATGAGATAGTTTTGGCTATCAGACTGAGTTCCTTGAGGCTCAGATTGCTTCTAAACCTTCTTGTGTGACCTCTGGAATACAACAGATGCTCAATAAAAGTTTCCTGCAAAATTAGTGGATACATGTTGCAAAACAAAAGCTGCTTAACTGGAGCATTGAGGAGCTGTGTACTGTTTGCTACTTTAATTTTACAGCTGCCATATATTAGTCACTAAGTAAGTATTTAGTAAGCAAATACTAAGTGCCTCTAAGTGCCTGGTATTACACTAGATCACAGAAAGTGTTACTTTGCATAATTAAGTCTAAATGGACACTTTGTTTATGAATACTAGAAAGAGGAACAAAAAGTGGGCTGGGCACAGTGGCTCATGCCTATAATTCCAGCACTTTGGGAGGGTGAGGCGGGTGGATCACGTGAAGTCAGGAATTCAAGCCCAGCTTGGCCAACATGATGAAACCCTGTCTCTACTAGAAATACAAAAATTAGCCAGGCATGGTGGTGGGCACCAGTAATTCCAGCTACTCGGGAGTCTGAGGCAAGAGAATCACTTGAACCTGGGAGGCAGAGGTGCAGTGAGCTGAGATCATGCCACTGCACTCCAGCCTGGGCAACAAGGTGTTTTTTTTTATTCATCAAGAACAAGTAATTCTCTTTCTTGTTAGGGTTACCAGCGTGGTAAATTAAAGGATTTTCACAAACATGGTGTACCTCGTTATCAGCAAGATAAGTTCAGATGAACTGGAAAATGCAGACTAGATAATAGTAGACTAGATTAATAGCTAACTGAAGATCCCAAAGATTTTGATTAATGGAAGTCTCAAGTGATGAGATGCAGGGATTGTATTTGACATTGAGCAACGATCTTATCAATGACATGGATGAGCCCACAATGATTAAATATGAGGATGGTACAATCTAGGAAGAATAACAAATACATTGGAGGAAAAAAAATCAATACTTTAAAATACCTTTGTTGGCTGCAACAATGGGCTAACTAAACCTAACAAGTAAATATTCAATGTGGATAAAGAGACTATTCCCACATTTAAAAAAGTTATTGTACCAGTAAATTTACAATAAATTTTGTAAATTTATTGGTGAATCTCATTTGATAGCAACTCAAGTGAAAAAAAACCAGACAGTTAAAAAGTGTAATATAAGCTAATAATGACAATGGACATAAAAGTTTAGGCCACATTAATAAGTGTAAAGGATTAAAACCAAAGGACACTAGAGTCCCACTGATTTCTGTGCTTTTCTGACCACATCTGAAATATGGTACCCAGTTCTGGATGCCATGCTCAACAAAGCAATCATAAACTCAATAGACTTTAGTGTATGTATTCCCCAAACAGATGCCAAGAGGGCTGAAGGTGTGGATTATAATTTAAGAGGAGGCTAAAGCAGCTGGGAGAGTTGAAACTGAAGAAATGATTATACAACAAACTTCTCAAGGTAATTTGCTGTGTTTTCTACATCCTTCTTAAGGTCAGTGCTGAGCACAGAGCCTGGCCTCTGTTTAGAGTTCATAAATGTTTGTTAGTGAAGGTGGTCATAGCAGTCACTTTAAATATCTAAAATGCTGTTAATGAGGCTTAGATGCTATGTCCAGGTTGCTCAACCCAAGATCCACGGTGAAAGCTACACGGAAACAGTGTTTGGGTGGGTAAAAAGTGGGCATTTCTACATCAACTAGAGTGATCTAAAAGACAAAAAGGATTCCTCATGAATTTTGTCACTGGAATTATGCCAACATGAATTAAGTGACATTCATGGGGCAGTTTGTGGAAAAGATGTCTCTGATGAGTGGCATGTGCGGTTTGACCACTGTAGGTCCTAGCCAACTTTAAGATTCTGTTAAACTAGCTGGACGTGGTGGCTCATGCCTGTAATCCTACCACTTTGGGAGGCTGAGGCAGGTGGATACCTGAGGTCAGGAGTTCGAGACCAGCGTGGCCAAAATTGTGAAACCTTGTCTCTACTAAAAATACAAAAAATTAGCTAGATGTGGTGTTGCATGCCTGTAATCCCAGCTAATCCCAGCTACTCAAGAGGCTGAGCCAGGGGAATCACTTGAACTGGGGAGGTGGAGGTTGCAGTGAGCCAAGATCACGCCATTGCACTACAACCTGGACAACAAAAGCAAAACTCTGTCTCAAGAAAAATAAAAGATTCTGTTAAACCATTCGTTCATTCATTCATTCATTCTTCCAAAAATATTTATTGAGGACAGACTGCCCTAGGAACTGAGGAGACAGGGTGAGCAAAAGCAGGATAGGTCCCTACCCTCGTGAAGCCTGAAGCTGAGACCAGTGGTCTCCAAAATGGGCTGTGTAAACCCCATTGGAGGGGAAGAAGAAAATATCAGAACCACTACTTATGTTAAAATTTGTTAATGTCTCATTTTAAAATTAATTTCTATATTTGGTATATGTCTTATAATTTATGTAATATATTAGCAGAGTAAATTAGTATGTATCAGTTAGAAATAAATGCCCATATTTTTAGAGGTTAACACCCAAAAGCATTTTTTTTTTACAGATAGGGTGTGCAATCAAATCCATATGGCAACCTCTAGAAACAAATGTCAAATAGTCACACAAACTAATGCCAAACTGCATTTGTGTTGTGTGCCACACACACCTTCTAGCACCCTATTTGGGATGGTTTTGTCCTCATCCAGCCATAAAGCTTTCATGTTCATACACTGTGGGAACCCTTTCAATGCTGGCATTGTAGTGGAAGACTAACACATTGTAAACCTGAGTAGTTGTCAGGCTTTGCAGGCAGGATTTAACCCATGCTATTGTTCAAATCCTGGAAGAACCAGCGCTGTGAAAAACCAGTCATGAATCTCTGTCATGGTGGTAGAAGTGTTTGTTTGTTTTTTGAGACGGAGTCTCACTCTGCCACCAGGCTGGAATGCAGTGGCGCCATCTTGGCTAACTGCAACCTTCACTGGGTTCAAGTGATTCTCCTGCTTCAGCCTCTCGAGTAGCTGGGACTACAGGTGCCTGCCAACATGGCTGGCTAGTTTTTTTGTACTTTAGTAGAGACGGGGTTCCACCATGTTGGCCAAGATGACCTCAATCTCCTGACCTCGTGATCTGCCCACCTTGGTTCCCTAAGTGCTGGGATTACAGGCGTAAGCCACCATGCCCAGCCAGAATTTTTTTTTTTTTAAACTACTGTCATTTACACATGAATGTTTTAAAAGACAGTTTGTTTTTCTAAGATGGGCTGAAGGTTCAGGGCCAACCTTTGAGAAGCAAGTAGGTATGAGACAGAAGTTCCCTCTATTAGAAAGCGACTATGGGCCACATACACATGGTATGTTCCTATGAGATAGGCATATATGAACAAATAGGGCATGTTTCAGATGGAGATAGAAAAACACACAAAATGTAAAATCATGTGTAACCATCACAACATGAGAGGCTATTATTATAATCTTCCCTTTTAGAAATAAGGAGCTGAGGATAAATCACGTATGCTGTTAAACAGCGGATGAATTTCAGGATTATACCTCACGTAAAAACCCTCAGTGAACTCTTCCTCACTTCAACCCAGCCCCACCTCTGTCAGGATGGAGTCCAAACTCTTCATCAAGGTCGGCCAGGGCTCTCACCTGCCTTTGGCCAGCTCTGAGGCCATCCCATGTTCTCTTTTTCCATTACTGCTCCTATCAGATTTCTATTTTACTGAGAGTCTTTCAGTCTCCCTAACACATCGTGCTTCCTCTCCCCTCTGTTTTCACCCATGCTGCCTGGCCCCAGCCAGTACCCTGCACTCACTCTTCAGTCACACTTTCCACACTGTGTTCTCACTGCATGCTTAGGTCTTCGTATCGCCACCGGATCATAATCTCCATAATGAAGGCAGCGTACTCATCTTCCTCCCGGTTCCCCAGTGAGCCCAGTACTGAACTCAGGCCCTGGCCTTTAGTGAATACTCAATAAGTATTTGTTGAATGATATGCATGAAAATAAAAAAAATGGCATCTTATATAAGTTACTTCACTGCAGGTCCTTCAGAAGTATCTAGAAGCGGACTGGGACCAGATCAGCCTCATGGCCAAACCTATGATTTAATCTGCCATTACATGTTGGGAACCAGATGGATGCCTCTTTACTTATCCAGGTACTAATTTCCTTAATATGGTTTGGATCTGTGTCCCTGCCTAAATTTCATGTTGAATTGTAATAATGTTGGAGGTGGGGCCTGGTAGGAGGTGATTAGATCATAGGGGTGGGTTTCCCCCATGATACTGTTCTTGTGATAGTGACTGAGTTCTCCTGAGATCTGGCTGTTTAGAAGTGTGCAGCACCTCCCTCCTCTCTGTCTTGCTTCCGCTCCTGCCATGTAAGACCTGCTTGCTTCCCATTTGCCTTCTGCCATGATTGAAAGCTTTCTGAGGCCTTACCAGAAGCTGAGCAGATGCCAGCATCATGCTTCCTGGACAGCCTGCAGTACTGTGAGCCAATTAAACCTCTTTTCTCAGGTAACTCACTATAGCAGTGTGAGAATGGACTAATACATTCCTCAAGCAGGAAATGAGAGTGTGGGTTTATATAATGGTGTGGGTTAGGGAAAAGAAGACTGTAAAATACAGAGAGATCTAGAATAAAGTCCTGATTCCATGCTGTGTGACCTTGGTCAAGTCACTCAACTTCTCTGGGCCTCAGTTTCTGCAATAATCACATGAGATGGTCATTCTGGACAGTCTCTGAATTCTCGTTAGCTCTGAAATACTGTCACAGAAGGAACTTCAAAGCTGCAACTTTTCCATTCTATAACTGTGTTCTCTCTTTGCCACCAAGAGCTCACTCCTTAAGTTCTCACCTCTTAATTCTCTTCTCACAATTCTCCCTCTGGTCCTACTTAGCTACTAAACTGTTCTCTCTAACTGATAACCTTTTAGTGGCCAAATCTAAAGCCTTCTTTTTAGTCCTTAATCCACTGACCTCTCTAAAGCATTTAAAGCCTCATGTCTGATATCTGCTAAGCGTCTTTGTCTTCATTTTAAGCTAGGGTTTTGGGCTGCTTCTTATAGTCTCCTGTCTCCAACCCACTCTCTTATTTCAAGCTCTTGTCCTCATTTACTACTGTAATCATCTCTTACTTTGTCTCACAGTCTAACCATCTTTTTCTTGGTCTGTCATCAAGGTGGAAGAGATATTTTCCCAAAACATAAATCCATCTGCTCATTCCTCAATTGTGTCACTTTAGAGGATCCCACTGGCCACAGGATTGGCAAATACATCAAAGCCCCCTGCACACTTGCTACCGCTCATCATTCTGGAGACTAGGGAAGATACCCCTATTCAGGCATAACTGCAGAACTCTTCTTTTTTCTTTTGAGATAGGATATTTCTCTGTCTCCCAGGGTGGCATGCAGTGGTGCAATCACCAGCTCACTACAGCTTTGGACTCCTGGGCCCAAGCCGTCCTCCCACCTCAGCCTCCTGAGTAGGCCGAGCTACAGGTACATACCACCACACATGGATAATGAAAAAAATTTTTTTTTTAGAGACTGGGTGCAGTGGCTCATACCTGTAATCCCAGCATTTTGGGAGGCTGGGGTGGGCGGATCACCTGAGGTCAGGAGTTTGAGACAAGTCTGGTTAACATGGTGAAATGCCATCTCTACTAAAAATACAAAAAATTAGCAAGGTGTGGTGACTTGTGCCTGTTAGTCCAAGCTACTTGGGAGGTGGAGACACGAGAATCACTTGAACCCAGGAGGTGGAGGTTGCAGTGAGCCAACATCACGCCACTGCACTCCAGCCTGGGTTACAGAGTGAGACTCCATCTCAAAATTTAAAAAATGTAGAAATGGGGACTTGCTATATTGCTCAGGCTGGTCTCCAACTCCTGGCCTCAAGTGATTTCCCCTTACCCTGGACTCCCAGAGTGCTGGGATTATACTGCACCGTGCTTCACAACCTTAGTTAACACAGATTTCTAGACAGCCCCTAACAATCAAAACATAGCAGCGTAAGATATAACCCACGAATTCGCAAACTGACCCCAACCTGCTTTGCAACCTCCTTTCCTATCACTTTGCTTCCTACCCACAATCGGTGTCCGGGTGCTTCTGAGCTTCCCTAATAGGCCTGCTCTTTCAGGCCACATTGCTCTTGTACATGCTTAATTATTCTGCAAAGAAAACAATTCTTCTACTGCAATTGCTCTTGTCTTACTAAACCTTCTAGAGCCAGTTCAAGTATCACCTCTGTTTGGAGTACTTTCCTGACTAGGCAGAGTTAGAAAAGAAAAATTTCTTTTTCTTCTATTCACACCACATTTCAGTGATCCATTTCTACATGTGTTGGCCCTCTCCTCACTAGATTATAACCTCCTTTGGTCTGGGACTCTTTCCTAATCATCTCTCTATCTTCCCTAAAGCTTTCTACAGTAGTTAGAACACATTAGGTGTCAAATACATGCTTACTGAATGAGTGAAGGACTGAGAAGATGAATGTATGACTGACACTGCCTTCTAACAGTACATACGGTAGGTTTAGAATTCGTAGGTTCCTGCTTATACTTAATATTAGGGAAACTGCCATGGCAACTTTTCTTAGATTTATCTGGGCACAGGCATATCAGGAAAGTTCAGAATTTCATTGATAAAGGAGAGTAATAATAATAGTAACAATGGTGATAATAATAGCTAATATTATTTAATGCTTACTACGTGCCAAGACAAAATTTGCTTCCTTGAAGACTTGAAGAACAAAGAGCAGGGCAGTCTTTAAGTACAATTAAAGATAAGAGCAGAACAGAGATAATTCTGAGTATCAAGAGTCACACTTTGATCTGCTATTCAAAAATAAGACAGCAGTCTAAACTCTATTGAAAGCAGTTTTAGATCATTTTTACTATAAACGGGTCAGAGTCAAAAGTAAGACTCTTTTACACATATGTCTGGACTGGGCAGTCAATAATTATATTTTCTTGATATCATTATATAGTGGCTGCAGTTAAGATTAGCCTAAGAAATTTATTTTCTGGTCACATCTACATAGATGAAAATTAGTATAGAGTTTCCTAAATGGTGTTCCAAAGATCTAGGGGAAACATACCCTTTTGGTGACAGAAATCTGGGGGATGATGCATGCTGGTTGTTGGATGGTCCTCTTAGAAACTCAGAATGCATGCCAGCATATTAGGCATAAAAAGACAGCAATAAGAAAACCTGTTCCAGCCAGATGTGGTGCCTCACACCTGTAATCCCAGCACTTTGGGAGGCTGAGGTGGGTGGATCATGAGGTCAGGAGTTCAAGACCGGCCTGGCCAAGATGGTAAAACCCCATCTCCTCTAAAAATACAAAAATTAGCCGGGGGTGGTAGCAGTTGCCTGTAATCTCAGCTACTCTAGAGGCTGAGGCAGGAGAATTGCTTGAACCCAGGGGGCGGAGCTTGCAGTGAGCTGAGACTGTGCCACTGTACTCCAATCTGGGTGACAAAGTGAGACTCTGTCTCAAAAAAAAAAAAAGAAAAAGAAAAAAAGAAAAAAAAGAAAGAAAGAAAACCCATTCCTTGTGGCTTAACCTAGAATTCCCCATATATATTTGACCTGTCAATCTTTTTTTAATAAAATGCCTCATATTTATTTCCATGGAATTAGCATTGGAAAACACTGGCTGGGGAAGTTCCTATAAACAGTCTCTCTGTGATGGGATTCTAGCTATGGACTATGCAAAGAAGATGGTTATGAAGACCTGTCTAATTTAGGGAAAGTAAGATTGACTATGGTTTGGGCCAGAAGAGACTCATGCCTGGTGTTATTATTTATATAATAAAATTCAATCCTCTATGAAGGCTGGGGAGAAAAATCCAACTCTTAATCAAGTCTTTGAATTAGCAGTTTAGTTATTATGGCTATATCGCAGTCATATAAATTTATATTTTCATTTTGTCCCAAAGAAAAACTTGACCATCTTTCTTTAATATTATCAACCTGGAAGCCTGACAGTAAGGATTAAAAATTGCTCCTTCCTTCCCACTTGGTTATTGGAAAGGCTCTGAAAGGTAATCAGTCTTGTGAAGCTACACTTTACAGTCTGCATAAAAATGCCATGATTTCCCTTCCTCTCCCCAACCTAATTGAAAGTGCATAATATCACCCAGCTGGGGAAATGTAAATGGTAAACATATGCAATATATCATGCTATCACACAAAGGGTGGTTACTAATAGGGACTGGGTGGTTGTCAGAACCCTAAGAAGTCTGGAAAACAAGTCTTTTCATATCGAATGAGAGCTCTCTGTGCCCGCTCCCCTTCTTCCCCACCACCTCCCTCCAGACTTCAAGCTAGAGTCAGATTAGTCCAAGATCAGTCAACTCATTCCTTGCATGATAATTCCAAGGGTCACCTAACAATGTATATTGACTAAAACTCTCTTACATCAGTCTTTCAAGAGATGAAGCACTTTACTTTTGGCAGGAGGTGGGGTTGGAATCATCTTGTTCTCTACCTACTTCAGTTGTACTGACAGATGGTCTTATTATCTCTCGCCTTAGCTGCTAAACCTAAAGATTCTTGGCCTTGTCATCTCTATTTCATCAAACTCCTACTGCCAAGATTATCTCTTTTTCTACCTCTGATCATCCATGATTATCTATACAGGGTCACCTTTCCCTTGAGTACAAAATCCCCATTTTACTTTTCAAAGGCCCCTACTCCTCTGCAGCTATCTGTAATTCCCACTTCAATTACACCTACTTGGAAGCTATCATTTTCTCTTTTCTGACTCTCCACCTCCATGTGCCATGCCATCTTCCTGAATAAATCTTTTACAATTGGGCCCTTAGGAGAAAGGACAATATTCCTTCAAAGTTTTCATCATGAGATGCCTGTCACAATATTCCTTCAAAAATGGCTCCCTGTTGCATCCTGAATTCTGCTACTACTATTCATTCATGCCACCTTACAACAGGCTATTGTTTTATTTTTGATACTGGATATCTTACAGATGGGTCAAAGGATAGCACTTGTGTAAGGTAGCTAGTCATTTCAGTTTTAATTGATGGAAGGAGATATTTTTATGTTTCAGCAGTAGAGATTATTTGAAACATACTGAATTAAAGCTACATTTATCTTTCAATGAGTTTATTACCTGTCAATTGGACCCAGTGGATGGTATGGCTTGTTGACCTTGGCATAGAGACCCTCTAAGTGGTCTCTTTCTGGAGACAGTGGACGGCCATCCCGAGGGTAACCAAATGGTCCAGCTCGAGGAGGAGATGGAGATCTAAAGACATTTGCTGATGTGCATGGTTCCCGAAAGTGGTTCACTCTGGCATAATTAGGGTCCATTTCATCATCATCCATATCGTGCACTGATCCAATTGCACCAGTAGCATAATCAAGAAGACCTCTTGCCTGCTTTTCCCTTAGCTCCTGATGTTTTGCTCCAATCCTGAAAAATACAGAACAAGTGGCAAAGATGTATGTGAGTTTCATATGCTAATACAATAAAATGCTCTCTTGAATTTATGTTAACTCTTCCTTGTCACTTAGCTGTCATTTTCCTGTTTACTAAAGATCACAGCATGCAGAAATGCCAACAGCATAAGAGGATTAATTTTATATATCTGATCTTTATTTGTTACAGGGTCTTTACCATGATAGCAATGCTATGGGTATTTTGATATCTTGCCCACTGATGACTAAGCTGATAGTAGCTTCAGAGGCTGATTTTCATTAACATTCCCTCCCCACAGATGGCAGGTGCTTGTGGGAACAGTGCATCTTTGGTTTGATATTATGGAAGTCTTTCTTGGGACAGGAATGCATGTTAACGAACCCATCAAAATCCTATAGTTTTTCTATGACTTCACTAATTTAGTGCCCTAGAGTTCCAGTGTATTCTTCTAAAGAAAAGAACTTGTGAAGAAAATTGATTTAAATATGAAAAAGAAATACAGAGGCTTTCTGGTCACTAAAAGCAGTGGCATCAGGGGTAATTTATAAGAGACTCTAAGTTTTTTGGTTATACAAATGGGGATCATTGTGTCTCATTACATAGGGGCTAGGAACAGAGTAAAATAGTGAAGAAATTAATAGGTTCCTGACAGAGATGAATTGGCACATATAAGTGAATTAAACACCATTACTGGCAGAATTCCACAGCGCTAAAGCCTTAAGTGATATTACAAAATGCTAGTGCTAATCAGTGCCACTGTGCAGTCTACTGGGAATGGAAGCAGGTAAATATACTTAGGTGGATTCCAAATCCATCTGAATTTTGAGAATTTGACATTTAATTGGGAAAGTGTTAGATCAGCTCTCCTAAATTCGCAGCAATGTATTAAAATGGGAAGGTCAGTATGGCCTCTTATGGACAATGGTGATCTCGATGGTGTGAGGGGGTCTTCAGCACTAATGAGAAAGGAGTGCAAACCCTGTCATCAGACAAATAAGGGGCACCATGTACAGGAAGAGAGAGTAAGACAATGCTGGCTCAGGTGGCTAAAGAAAGTCAAGAAAAGATAGGGACAAACCTGACGTCCTGGGGCCCAGAGAACGTAAAAGGGTTGTGGGCTAGAAGTGGATGATCTATATATGACTGGAGGCATACAGAAGGCCTGGATGAGTTAAAAAACAACGAAACCCATCAGTATCTTCCCCCATTCAAACCAAAACAACTGTTTTGCACATGGAAGCTAGTTTTATTTTGCAAACATCAAACTCTGTAAAAAATCTTTAGAAGCCATGATTTTCCAAGGTATTTTCTCTTTTGGCAGAACAGCATTTTTATTTTTTATTTGTTTTGAGTAAGGAGGAGAAAAGAAATTGGGCAATTTCAATTGGGAAGCAAAAAGCAAAAAACAAAACATAAAAGAATAAGAAAGCATAAGACCAAAACCAAAACCAAAACAAAACCCCAGCACCTATCCTCAAGTTACAACAGATGAAAATAAACGCCAGGATATATTATTGCATCTCCCTTTTGACTAGGCCAAACCTGTGCCCTACACATAGTAATTAGAAGAATTTATATTTTTGCATACGGCAACTTGAATTTCCAAGGGATTCTGAATTAAGATGAAAGGAAAATTACACAGCAGGGTACCCGTTAAGGGGCCTTGCCTATTTCCTTTCAATGCATGTTAGTCCTAGATTCACGGATGTTTGTTTTGAGTAATTTTTGATAAGGAAGATAACCTGCTCCATTCTGCAACAAAACAATCTTTCCAGGGACAGTGTAAACTTGATTATCAGAGAATGCTTGCTGCACTCTGATGATAGGGATGGATTTCCATTGCAAATAGAGCAGAGGACATCAATAAACTTAGGGGGTAGAATTCTGTGTGGTTACTATCCCTCATAAGTGAGATACCTTCAAGAGAAATCATTCAGCAGAAAGATGAATATCACATGGCTGCCTCATGGGGCTACACTTGTGCATTCGTGGAAGAGGAAAATACTAAGCTTGATTTTCAAAAATCACAGAAATAGAACACTGGCATCTGTGTTCCTTATTTCATCACTTCTCTTTCTTAGAGGTTTTCTCATTAATTAAACTTGCTGAGTGTGTGGAGAATCTCAGATGAAAAGTACTATGTGTATGCCAAGCAGTATTTTATCATGTATTTTTCCTTTCTAAAACAAAACTGTTTCTCTTTGACACTCTGCACCACTAAAGTGTTTCAGTAACTAATTTCATGTTAATCATTCAGTAGGTAAAACAGTAATTTCTCTGAACAATCATTATTATATATATATCAGGGTCATTCCATGTTGAGGAGGACAAGGCAGTCTCTGAAAAGGAGTGTATGGTGGCAGAAGAGAACACAACAGAAGTGTCAAGAAAAAACCATTTTTTTTTGGTAGCTCTGACCCTTACCCCCACCCAACTCATGTGAAAATTCTAATTGTTTATAGTCATTTCCACTTAGAGGGTTCCTTACCACTGAGAACTCAACCTGTTAAAATATTTATTTTTCAAAAGATACCCTTTTTTTTTTGATAGTCCTACCAGTTTCCCCATTCTTCTGAGCAAACTCCCTTTGAATTGTTTAAATCTCCTCTTTCTCTTTTCCTCTATGGAAACATTGCTGTTTCTTTTTTTTTCCATAACACCTCTTGGGTGTCCTCTTTTATTTCCATTTCTTTCACGACAGTCTAATGTTCAGGCTTTTATATTGCCCAGATCTGCACTGTCAATATAATGGCCATTAGCTGAATGTGGCCCTATAAAATTAAATTTGAAATAATTCATATCAAATCAATTTCTCAGTTTCACAAACCACATTTCAAGTGCTCAGTAACTACATATGGCTAGTATCTGCTATATTGGAAATACAAATACATACTAATTCCATCATTGCAGAGAGTTCTATTGGACTGTACTGGCCTAGATTATTCTGAGAGTTTTTGGTATGGCACCTCATCCCACTTTAATAAATACCTTAAAAGGTTCTGGAATAATCTTCCTTAAAGAGTATTTCTGCCATGCCTGTTAAATTGAGGATTTCTAATAAGAGGTGATAATGAATGATGAAGTCAAGTATGTGACTCTGCTTCCCTCCCTGAAACTCTATATGAACAAACACTTGAGAAATTGGGGAAAAAATTCTATCTACAATGGAATTAGAAAACGACCATAATCTCAAGACTTGCAATAAAATTTGGAGTCAGCCCCAAAGGGGAGTGCACACATAGTTGATATATGCCAGCATCTCCAGCCATGTATACATTTCACTGAAAATGAGGGAGGGAGTTTAGAGGGGCACAGTCAATAAACTTTCACTTATAGTATAAAGATAGGAATAGGACCCTGGAATTGTAGGGTAATTCTTTGTGGGGATCCAACTTCAGAATGGAGGAGAGACAGCGATAGAAGAGAGATATCTTCCTTTAGCAGATCTCCTACCTCAAACAAAACAAAACAAAACAAAACAAAACCAAAAAAACAAACAACAACAAAAAAAATCATAGAGGTGAAATAGTGAGAAGAGAGAGTGTGAACCTGCTTTGTATCTAACAGGAAGAATTAGCAAAGATACATAAACCCAGACTCATCAAAATAAGACCAATAATCTAGGTGACTTCACTAAGAAGCAGGCTGATCTCAGACTAACTAGCTCTCCCAAAATAGAAAACCACAGAAACAAGCCCCCAGGACAGCATACCCAGCAAACCTGGCAAAAGGGTATTTTGAGAGATTATGTAGAATTGAAGCTGCTGGTAACTTTAGATCACTATGCCTATGCTATTTAACACTATATTTTAGCACAGATTTTTAAAAAATCAGCAAAACTTCTGTAGAAGATGATATTAATTTAACGGTCACACTTAAATACAGTAAAAGAAAATATTAGAGCTTATTGCATATAGTAAGCATAAGTGTTGTCTCAAGAAGGAAGAAAATCAAGTAATTGACAAATGCAGGCAAACTCATGCTGGCCTCTAACATAAAGATAAAAGAAAAACACTCTGAAATATTTGCAAACACAGAGGAAATATAGTACTTATTGACCCATCTTGAAAAACTTATTAATAATAAAAAACAGCAAACTAAGAACTACATCCAAATGAAGAATTCAACATGGTTGTAATGTCTCCCAAAATTCATGTGCTGAAATACAATCTCCATTATGGTGGTATCAAGGGGTGGAGCCTTTTGGGAAGTGACTAAGCCATCATGAAAAGATTAGCATCTCACGAACAGGCTAGAGAGAAGGCACTAAGGTCCCTGTTTGCTCTTCCACTGTTCTGTTCTTGTGCCAAATGAGGAAACCTAGACAGCACTATCTATGGACAACAGGGCCTCACCACCCAGTGAACTTGCTGGCACCTTGATCTTAGACTTCTTGGTCTCTTGAACTATAAGAAAATAAGTTTCTGTTCTTTACAAATTATCCTGTCTCAGGTTTTTGTTATAGCAGCAAAAATGGGCTAAGACAATGGTGAAGCTGTGGAAAAACAGGTGTGGAGGTAAGCAATACATTCATTTAAATATAAGACTAAGACTAAATATCTGTGGAAACAAGAATTATAGAAAAATGTAAATATTATAAACTCTGACAATATAAAATACTAAAAAATCACTAATAAAAATCACAAGTTGGAGAGAGATCCAAGATGGCTGACTACTAGCAGCTCAGGATTGTAGCTCCCAGAGAAAGCGCACAGAACGAGAGGACGCCACACTTACAGATGAATTTTTGTTGCCCACGGACCAGGGATTCCCAGCAGAGGAGCCCCACGGGTTGCCAGCGCGACTCTTGTGGCCGGCGTGGCGGTTTTGCCGGCGCCTCAGCGCTGCGGTTCTCGGTGCAGAGTAAATGGGACTAGCTCCACTTTTGGTCGATGTTTGGAGCTCTGGGAAGGCAGACTCGCCTATTTACCTGATTGAAAAAGGGATTCAGGAGGGAAGCCAGACCAGAGATTCTCGGGCAGAAAAGCACCACGAATCTTGATGCCGCTGTTTTGGTCAGCTCAGTGGGTTGCTCAGATTTCGGCGCTGGGAATCAACAAGTTGGAAGTCCACTCAGAGACCTAATTTGAAAGGTGGCAATTACAAACGACAGGTGGATAAACTCACAATGATGGCAAGAAACCAGTGTCAAAAGGCTGAGAATACTCAAAATCAGAGTGCCTCTCCTTCTACAGGGGATCATAGTTCCTTATCAACAAGGGAACAAGGCCTGATGGAGAACGAGTGCAATCCATTAACAGAATCAGGCTTCAGAAGGTGGATAATAAGAAACTTTTCTGAGCTGAAAGAACATGTTTTAGCCCAATGCAAAGAAACTAAGAACCTTGAAAAAAGGTTTGACGAAATGCTCACAAGAATAGATAATTTAGAGAGGCATATAAGTGAATTAATGGAACTGAAGAACACAATACGAGAACTTCGCGAAGTATGCACAGGTTTTAACAGTCGAATTGATCAAGCAGAAGGAAGGATATTAGAGCTCGAGGACCAACTTAATGAAATGAAACGAGAAGACAAGATTCGAGAAGAAAGAGTAAAAAGGAATGAGCAAAGTCTCCAAGAAATATGGGACTATGTGAAAAGACCTAATTTGAAAGTTGGCAATTACAAACGACAGGTGGATAAACTCACAATGATGGGAAGAAACCAGTGTAAAAAGGCTGAGAATATTCAAAATCAGAGTGCCTCTCCTTCTACAGGGGATCATAGTTCCTTATCAACAAGGGAACAAGGCCTGATGGAGAACGAGTGCAATCCATTAACAGAATTAGGCTTCAGAAGGTGGATAATAAGAAACTTTTCTGAGCTAAAAGAACATGTTCACCCAATACAGGAACATCCAGATAGAACAAGAAACCCGTTCTCTCTCCCTCTTTCTCTTCCTGTTTCTTTCTTACATTTTTTCTTTCATTCTTTCTTTCTTCTTTTCTCTCTTTTTCTTTAAAAAAAAATGTTTTAGCCCAATGCAAAGAAACTAAGAACCCTGAAAAAAGGTTTGAAGAAATGCTCACAAGAATAGATAATTTACAGAGGAATATAAGTGAATTAATGGAACTGAAGAACACAATACGAGAACTTCGCGAAGTATGCACAGGTTTTAACAGTCGAATTGATCAAGCAGAAGGAAGGATATTAGAGGTCGAAGACCAACTTAACGAAATGAAATGAGAAGACAAGATTCGAGAAGAAAGAGTAAAAAGGAATGAGCAAAGTCTCCAAGAAATATGGGACTATGTGAAAAGACCTAATTTATGACTGATAGGTGTACCTGAATGCCACGAAGAGAATGAATCCAAGTTGGAAAATATTCTTCAGGTTATTACTCAGGAAAATTTCCCTAACCTAGTAAGCCAGGACAGTACTCAACTCCAGGTAATCCAGAGAACACCATAAAGATATTCCTCAAGTAGAGCAACTCCTAGACACATAATTGCTAGATTCACTAGGGCTGAAATAAAGGAGAAAATTCTAAGGGCAGCTAGAGGGAAAGGTCAGGTTACTCATAAAGGGAAGCCTATCAGATTCACAGCAGACCTCTCAGCAGAAACCCTACAAACTAGAAGAGAGTGGGGTTCAGTATTCAATATCCTCAAAGAAAAGAATTTTCAACCCAGAATCTCATATCCTGCTAAACTAAGCCTCATAAGTGAAGGAAAAATAAAATTTTTTCCGAACAAGCAAGCACTCAGAGATTTCATCACCACCAGGCCTGCTTTACAAGAGCTTCTGAAAGAAGCACTACAAACAGAAAGGAACAACCAGTATCAGTCATCCCAAAAACTTACCAAAATGTAAAGAGTATCTCCATAATGAAGAATCTACATCAAC
>CAUYLG010046335.1:0-41081 GCA_963573385.1 Cacajao melanocephalus
GTTAAATCTTCTTTCAAGGTTCTTAGTTTCTTTGCATTGGGTTAGTACATGTTCTTTTAGCTCACAGAAGTTTCTTATTATCCACCTTCTGAAGCCTGATTCTGTCAGTTCATCACACTCATTCTCCGTCATGCCTTGTTCACTTGCTGATGAGGAGCTGCGATCCCCTGTAGGAGGAGAGGCATTCTGATTTCGGGTATTCTCAGCCTTTTTGCACTGGTTTCTTCCCATTTTTGTGGATTTATCCACTTGTCGTCTTTGTAATTGCCGACTTTCAGATTGGGTCTGAGTGGACATCCAGCTTGTTGGTGATGAAATTTTTTCTGTTTCTTAGTTTTCCTTTGGCGGACGCCCCTTCCCCACAGAGCTAGGCCTTCCCGGGTTCAGCTGTGCTTCCTGTGAAACTCTCAGTCCTCAGCGCTTCCAATTGCTGTTCTCCTTGTGGGGATGGGACTAGCAGAGCCCGACTCAAAGGGCACCCAGTCACGTATACTCCGCACTGAGAAGCGCCGCGCTGGGGGCACCGGCAAAACAGCCGCACTGGCCAAAAGAGTCATGCTGGCGACCTATGTGGCTCCTCCACTGGGAATCTCCCAGTTTGTGGGCAACAGAAATTCATCTGAAATTGCGGCGTCCACTCGCTCTCTGCGCTTTCACTGGGAGCTACAATCCTGAGCTGTTGTTAATCGGCCATCTTGGATCTCTCCCAACTGTTGACTTTTAAAAAAGGAAAATTAGATAGGATTTATTACCTGAGCATTTGCCATTGTCAGAATGTGTAGATATTACACCATTCACTATGTTTTCTCTTGTAAGGAAGCATTCTCTAATGGTGATCTTCCAACCAGCTCTCTTAGAGTCACTGGGGTAGTGGTTATAATGAAACCAGCTTCCTCACCCCTGGATCAAACGAATCAGCAGTTCTAGGGATGTAGCTCAGGATCCTCCATTTAAATAAGCATCCTAGGTAATTTTCATGCATGTAAAAAGCTGGGAGCCACCATTCCTTGTCCTTTGGCAACTTCAGACCAAAGCTTCTCTCTATATTTCTTCCTTGAGTCTTCTCTCAGTCTCTGTGCTCCTCAACCATATCTCCCTTTGCTAGGCTGCGGGATTCCTATTGAGTGTGCTTACTTGTTAATGCATCATGGATAAGGATGGTTTCACTGAATCTGGCATGCTGTTTTCTCTTCTGTTAAATGGGAGGGTCAGAGTTTGTGATTTTTTTTTTTTTTGAGATGGAGTCTCCCTCTGCCGCCCAGGCTGGAGTGCAGTGGTGCAATATTGGCTCACTGCAACCTCTGCCTCCTGGTTCAAGCGATTCTCCTGCTTCCTGAGTAGCTGGGATTACTGGCACCTGCCACCATGCCCAGCTAATTTTTGTATTTTTAGTAGAGATGGGGTTTCACCATGTTGGCTATGACTGGTCTCAAACTCCTGACCTCAGGTGATTTGCCCGCCTCAGCCTCCCAAAGTGCTAGAATTACAGGTCTGAGCCACTGCACTCCACCTCAGAGTCAGTGATTTTTAAGTCTCTTCCAACCCCAACACGCTAAATTCTGTAAGTTGTGGCTGGAGAAATTTATTTCATCTTAGAGAGCTCCCTTGATCTCTCAGGGGCTTGGGGACTCCTTGGGAATATGCTACGGTCAGCATCATCCTAGCTTCTTGTTATCATTCAGTAGGGGGCCTCCTAAAGGACACCAAACAACAATGATTGGATAGTGTAGACTTGGGGGCAGAGTAAGGGGCCCATTCCCTGAAAAAAAATCATAGAGGTATTTTCGTTCATGTTATAGGCTTCCCTGGTACTGGTAATTCCCAGCAGCCTTCTATAATTCCAAAGGTCAGAAATCAACTGACAAAAAATTTTACTACATGTTCTGGTCTGGGAAACAGCCCTGAAATGCACTTTGAGCAAGACTTTGTGGAGGAGAAAAAAGGTGGACCAATGAGGATTGGGCTAGAACAGAGGAAAGTGAACATTCTTGGTTTGGATAAATATCCACAACCTTCTAAGTTTTTCATGTGTACTACAGAGAAGCTTGTGAGAAGTGCCATTGGCTAGAATTTGCTTATATATTTTCCATCTTACACACGGTTAAAATATGCAACTTCCTAAACCAGTGGTTCTCAAACGTCAGCGTGCATTAGAATCACCTGGAGGTTAAAACACATACTGCCAGGCTGTTCCCAGAGTTTCTGATTTAGTAAGTCTGGCGGTTGGATCCCAGAATCTGCATTTCTAACCAGTGATCCCAAGTGATGCTGATGTTGCAGGTCTGGGGACCACATTGTCTTGAACTAACAGCTCTGAATAAAAATCTAATTGGATTCTGAATGCCACAGATGCAATTTGGAGATTGTTGTTTTTTCAAAGCAGAATATCCATTTGTGGAATAAAACAGTTTATCATTGTTATTATCTGAAGTAATTTCTCTTTCCTTTGTGTTTTTAGGGGAGTTTTGTGGGTTGCTTTTGCCAGGCATTAGGCCTTGTATTACATTCATTCGCGCCTATGTTTTATCTCCTTTGTGATTGTGAGCTCTTTGAAGGACTATGTTCATCTTTAAATTCTCATTGTACCTTACATCTTGTAGACTTCAAATCATTGTTTGGTAAATTGAATTTAGTTATATATACATGTTTTGTGCCTAGTTTCCTACATGTAATAATTATAAATAACAAATATCAAGTTAAGTATGCAGCTCACATATTCTTGTTTTTTGAGACAGTGTCTCACTCTGCCACCCAGGCTGGAGTGCAGTGGTGTGGTCTCTGTTCACTGCAACCTCTGCTTCCTGGGTTCAAGTGATTCTTCTGCCTCAGCCTCCCAAGTAGCTGGAATTATAGGCATGCACCACTGTGCCCAGCTATAATAAGATTTATTCAGACTTTTTGGCTTACGGATACTAGATTTGAGGCATTTCAGCTTTGGAAGAGACCGTAAGGATAATCCCAGTCCAACGGTCCTTAAAGTCCACCACACCTCTACAGCCTACTCATACTCAACTTTAGTTAAAAGAAACCCAAAACATGAAACACAAAATTCTGAAAACCTGGGGTGAGGGAGGCACCTTCCTCCCTGGGGTCCATTTCAAGTTTGAGAAGTTGCTCAAACCTTGCCTTTTTACTTCTACCCAATGACCCTATTTCAACCCCTTTCGATATCCTGTTTAGATAGGATATTCCACATCTGTTATTCCCCATGATTTGTTTCCCCTTTCCTTACTTCCAAATCTCCCTGCTCCAGAAGCGTGGGGGCAGCCACAGGCCCACAGCCTCCAGGTGCTGGCTGCTCAGGGCACACAGGCTTGCTATTGACAGGTCTGAATCATGACTGATGAAGGAAGTGCTTTCTCCCTAGAAAACAACTTTGCAACTTCCTACTTCAAATCCATGCTCACTATAGAATTTCTTACTACGATGACTTTCTTGGCAGTTGTCTGCAGTCTTATCAAGAGATGACATGGATTTCAAGGATGAAACGGAAGAAAAATGCTTAAAAGAAAACCAAGTCTTCACTGAAGATAATAACCACAATGAGAAATATACATAGCTATGTGCTTACAGGTCTTAGTTCACATTCCTCTCATTTAAATTTTAGCTCAAAAAATAAAGGGCTATGTTTAACCACTTAGGTATATAAATATACTTCATTTGTATATTTTTTACTTACTAAAGTCCATCCAAACTGATATTAACTCAAACCATAATTTTCTAATATATTTTACAATTTTACTTTAAATTGCTATGTATTTTTCCCACTGATATTCACAAATTCACAGGAAACATCAGCCATATACTACATAAATAAAATATGAATTGAATTTACAAATAGGACTATAAATTTAATTCACTCACATGTAAAATTTAGACCAAAGAATACAAACTTCTACTAAAAAATACAGCTGGGAGTGGTGGTTCACACCTGTAATCCCAGCACTTTGGGAGGCCAAGGCGGGTGGATCATCTAAGGCCAGGAGTTTGAGAACAGCCTGACCAATGTGGTATACCAGGTCTCTACTAAAATGTGAAAATTAGCCGGGTTTGGTGGTGGGCACCTGTAATCCTAGCTACTTGGGAGGCTGAGGCAGGAGAATTGCTTGAACCCTGGAGGCTGAGGTTGCAGTGAGCCAAGATCACGCCACTGCACTCCAGTGTGGGTGACAGAGTGAGACTCTGTCTCAATAAACAAACAAATAAACAAAAACAAAAAAAACCCAATAGATTTAAAATACATTTTAGAATCCTGTTGAGTTCTGCATTATTGGGAGCAAAATCAAATCATGGACATAAATACTTTGAGAAAAGCACGAGAGATACATGACACAAAAAATGAAAGCTTCCATGCTAGAGATGGACACGGATATATAGAAGACATGTAACATCCACAAGTCAGAATGGAAAAGAAAGCAAGACATAGAATTTGTGCGAATAAAACTCAAGTAGAAATAAGGGAAATGAGCTTTGATGGTATCTGATGTAGACTTTCAGGAAATTGCCATCAAATATTTTTAAAATTAGGACACATTTTCCCAACCATAAGCATAAGTGAGTTAGCCTTGATATCTGCCTCATGAATTGGGTAAAATTAAGCTGAGGGCCAGATGTTTTCCATCTGTGTTTTAGATTATGCTAAACATAAAATGATTAGAAAGCACCCATATATGAATGAACGGTTTAACTATATATTAAAAAATCAGATGACATCAAGACACTGCCTTAGATGTTAGAAAATTTTAGTGTATTTTGATGTCAGAATTTTGACAAGTAATGAAAATATTAGATGAATAGTTTTACTGTAAAATGAACTTCCATTTCATAATAGGCATAATGAATCTTCATAATGCTGAAACAACTTTTTAAAAAGTGAAAGTTGCAGATTTTCCAGGTGGTATCAAACCAAGAGCTAGATTTATTTACCCTGAATTAAATGTTGGTATTAGGTAGACAACCAAAATGTATTAGTTAATGTGGTTTATTATGTGTTGTGCAGATACTACTATAGTTCATATGCATGGACTGAATTATGAATTAAGTCTCAAATATCCAATGGAGGATTATATTTTAGATAATTTCTAAAGACAAAGAAAAGTACGTAAAGTCTAGAAAGGGAAGTCATCAAAATGTCAGCATGAAACTATATCAATCATCATGTACTAATCTTCAACTGGTATTAAGAAGTTGTAATAGTAAAACAATTATGAAACTCTCAGTCCATAGCTGTTTGATTACATCTTTGTTGAACAAATACCACTAGTTCATTACAGTCAGGAACATTAAGTACGTTATTCTACAATGTCCATAAATCAATCTGAAACATTGCTGCCTCTGGCAACATATCAGATTCTTTAAAAACAGTCAAGGAAGGAGCAACTGACATCAAGCTCTTTATACAAAAATGTGTTGAGTCTGAACATCAGAGAAAAATTTACTGTCTATATTAAATAGACTGCATGCCACACTAATCAGGTTACCATTATAGTGGCCCAAAAATGAAACGTGTTATTTTGTTGTATTAATCTAAACATGTATCTCATTACCAACATACATCTACCTAGATATTTTCCTTATTTTTCCCTACTCTATTGAACTATGTTGGCACATAACATTTCAAAACTGCCCTGGTTCTCATACTCTTTTAAAGTTCCCTCTATCATGCAAAGCAGAAGAAGGTCATGATATTTAATAGAAAATTAATACCATTTGTTTTGAGTGGCCCTCAATTTGGGACGTTAGCAAACTAATTACACTCACTATAACACAAAGCTTAAGGTTTGAATCTGACTCTATAACACAGACCATTTCCCAGTGAGAATGGTCAACTTACCTTGACCGGTCATTATTTAATATGATGAGCTAATGCAAGTAAAAGTGGCTTGCAATTTTAGAGCCCTGAACAACTTATTAGATGTTTATGTGAATTTGAAGTCATAGATATAACAATATTCTGTGAAACGGTCACAGCAGAAATGAAATAAATAGAAAACATGGAAGAAGTTGCTTTAAATTAATTACTTAAAACCCCACAATATTAGAATAAAAAATAGTACAACTTGGGGTAAAAAACTGACTTTTCTACAAATGTCACTGTTTCAAATAGGCTTCTGCAAGAGGCATGCTTGGCAAGATTAATTTTTTAATTGGTATCTCTTGTTTGACTACAGTAAACTAGTTTAAAAGAATATACAATATAGTCAGAAGATTTAAGCACTAGTTGAAACTAGAAAATAACATGGAGATTACAGTTGTATTTCCTTTAACATAATTTACTTTCATTCATTACCAGTACTATTTAAAACTAGTGATCAGTGAAGAGTATATTTCCACAATTTTTTCTTGAGAAAAGCAGAAAACTACAGTGTTAAGTTCAGAAACACGTAATTCTAAATTAATTTACTGATAATGCAATTTCTCCATGTTTCAAAGTTCTTGCTCAAAATGGTTCAAAAACTGTTAAAATAACATCACACAGATTTTAGTATTTTTAAAAATATAACACTCAGGCTGGGCACGGTGGCTCACACCTGTAATTCCAGCACTTTGGAGGCCAAGGCAGGCAGACCACAAGGTCAGGAGATTGAGACTATCCTGGCCAACATGGTGAACCCCGTCTCTACTGAAAATACAAAAGTTAGCTGGGTGTTGGCGGTGCGTGCCTATAATCCCAGCTACTCGGAAGACTGAGGCAGGAGAATCGCTTGAACCAGGGAGTCAGAGGTTGCAGTGAGCCAAGATTGTGCCATGTCACTCCAGCCTGGTGAAAGAGTGAGACT
The DNA here is from genome assembly GCA_963573385.1 of Cacajao melanocephalus. NCBI lineage: Eukaryota > Metazoa > Chordata > Mammalia > Primates > Pitheciidae > Cacajao > Cacajao melanocephalus. The sequence continues at coordinate 6,780 of CAUYLG010046335.1, forward strand.
CTGTCTCAAAAAAAAAAAAAAAAAATTTATGTGTATATATATAAAACTTTACATTTTATTTGCATGCTAACAAAACAGTTGCTTTAAAATTTATAATATCTACTGACATTTGAGGCAATCATTAACATATTTTCTTCACTTAGTTATTTAAACTTAATTGAATTGTGTGCTGGGATCTTTAAGTGAAACCTTGAATGAAACTGGTGGATTAAACTTACTTTTTAAATGTTGCCTACTTTTGAAATATTGCAAATTCTGTCAGATTTGCAGTGGTACAATGAGCAAACTTTTCAGTTGTACCAAGTTAAAGATCATACTTTTTCAATTTGCAGGTGCAATTAAGTAAAACCATAAGTTATTCCGTCATACGACTTTGTTCTGTTTAAAAAAAAATTATATATATATATTTTTAGTAAATTTAGTAGATATATTTTAGTAAATTCCATATAGTTTAATCTAGTTTTTCTCTTAATAACTACTAAGTTATCTATTTCCAATATCTCATTTGTTTAGATATTAAATTCCATATATTTCATCTACTTTTTCTCTTAACAACCAAAAAGTTATAAGAAAACTTTACCTTAACATAGCTAAATAAATGATTGGATCTGTCAATAATGGCTAGTAGACTCATTTTTAAATTGCCATTTTTCTTTCTCTACTAAGATCATTCTTTCAGATGAGAGAATCATTTCAAATTTTGAGTCCAGAGCCTTTGGTCTTTTCACTCTCTAACAAAGATTCCTCTTTCCCACCACTTTCCAAAAATCCTTTTCTGAATCTATAGTCGATCCCAGGGCATGGTTCAGATGTGAGTTTCTGTAACTTTTCATGGAAAAGTGAGTTTCTATAACTTTTTTCATTGATTTATACATCAAAATGTATAGTCAATCTAATGATTTATATCTAATGATTTCGATTAAGATTACATATTTAGGTGTATATTAATGTTACTGCCTAGCAACTTTATCACTATTGCTTGGAAAACTGCCATACCCTTGTAAATTTAACCCAAACCTCTCTTCCTGGGTAAAGAAACATGAAGACTCACATTCTAATTTGTCATTAAATAGTTCCAATATCTCTTATTCTAAGGCATATTGCCACCATGAATCTAATATTCATTTACTACCTTGTCCCAAGTTCCAGAATAAAAATACTATCTCTTAGGAGTATAAAAGTAATTCATATCTCAATTATGTCGATGTTTGTGTTTTACTTAATGTAACATCAAGAACAACCCTCAAAGCTTTTAAAAACTGATCCTTCAGTCTGACTTCAAACAAAAGGCAAGGTAAAAGCCGTTTGTAAACTGTGAAATCCTATCAATTTGTACAACTTCTTTAATGAAAAGGTTATTCGGCTCTATTAAAATTTGGCATTAATGATTCTAGCTTAACATGTTAATAAAATTTAGAACATTTTGTGTTCTTTGCTAATCTTAAATCAGAAGATTTAACTGCTGATTAAAGGTTCAGTTACAGGTTTAAAAACTCAAATATTAGAAAACATCAAGGAGTTAGTTTAGACATGATAAAACATTTGTAAACTTCAAAACTTCAACTTTTAGAGAAAGGCAAGACACCTAGACAAAAAATACCCTATTTCCACATTTCCAAACTATGAGTATTCCTGGCTCTTCCTTGAGAAAAATCTTGGACTACTTCAATAATTAAAAACATAATAAAATTCAAAGATACAAAATGGAACTAAACGTCCTGGCCTAACCAGAAATCCCTGGGTGGTTACTGTGAAGTAAGACTTGTTAAGATTTCCACAGCAAGATTAAGAAGAAAACTAGACAACAGTGGGTATCTTGATGGAACTGAAATACAGGAGTGATGCCTGGGAAGCGATCTTCTTGGTTCTTTCCCAGGCAAAGACCAACCTGAACAAGAGTCCCCAGTTTCTCTGTACCTCTCCACAAAGTCTCATCTGTGAACAGATTCTTGCGCCTCTAATACCACTCTTCACACCAGCATAGCCGGCTGTGACCTGTCTCGAGAATACCAACAAATGGAAAGCCACAGGGAATTCGCCAGGTAAAAACAAACTTGCAAGAGAAACAGTCTCGGGTGAAGTCCTAAGGCCACATGAGAAACTCAAGCTGTGATTGGAAAAATCTTGCCCTTCCTCTTTGCCACAAAACGGAATTGCCTGCCTTCTTCCATTCCTGCACCCAACACATTTGCCCAGACCCTTCCAAACCAAAGAAGCCTCCGACAAAGGCACACTATAGGAACCATCAAATTCCCGGTGAAATCCGACCACTTAGTACAGCCTCCCAGAAGAAAAGATCAAATGAGACTAGCTCAGTGGGGTCTTCCCTTTAGTGACCCCTGAGTTAACATATTTATTTTCACGCCTCAACTGCTGATCACTTTACAGAGACATATCATGCTGTAGCTCTGCACGGAGCTGAAGACAAAAGTAACATTTTTATTGTTATAATTATTTTTAACAAAGCTGTTAAATAACCTGTACAAAGCTCAAACCGGTCCTAGCGAAAACCCGAGCACTATTTCCAATCTCCCAAGTTCCTTCCGCTTCAATTCAGCAGCGTTTCCTATATACAAGGCCAGCTCAGGATGGTCCCCCAAAACTGTAGGTCTCCCAGACGGTGGGAACGGTTTAGAGTTGGAACCGCCCTAGAGTAGGGCAGAGCTCCCAGTCATGACCCAAATGCCCCAGATCCCAACCCTACCTCCCCGCTTCTGGGAACTGGGTCCCTGTGTCCGAGGGCCGGGGAAGCTGGGGGCCTGGCTCCATTCTGGGAGGCAAGCAACGGAGAGAGTCCTTCTGGTGAGTCTCCCTTCCGCCAGCTGCCCACAGGTCCCCGGCTCTTCCGCAGAGGTGCTGGGAAGTGGGTCCACCTAGGGGATAGTTCACAGGTCCCGCGGGTCCTCCCGCTTAACCCCGGCTTCAGCAACTTTGAGCTTCTTATTCTGGTGAGTCTTGACGTGCTTGGCGAGATGGTCGCTGCGCATGAAGCGTTTGCCGCACTCGGGGCAGGCGAAGCGCTTCTCGCCGGTGTGAGTCCGCAGGTGCCGCTGCAGCTCGTCCGAGCGCGTGAAGCTCTTCCCGCAGAAGAGCCAGTTGCACACGAAGGGCCGCTCGCCCGTGTGCCAGCGCAGGTGCGCCTTCAGGTGCGACGTCTTCCCATACACCTTGCCGCAGCCCGGCACGTGGCATACGTGCTGCTTCTTCTTGCCCGGCTCCGCCTCAGGGGCACCGCCCGCCGCCTGGCAGTTGGGGCAGCGGCAGCGGCGGCACCTCCTGGCCGTGGCCGCCAGGGGGGCCTTGGTCTGCAGCAGCGCGGCGATCTGGCTCTGGTACTGCGCAAAGTCCGACGGGCCCAACACCAGGCCTCTTTGCAGGGCGGCGGCGGCCGCAGCAGCAGCGGCCGCAGAGGCAGGGAAACGCGGCGCGTGAGGGGCCCCGGCACAGGCGCCGGAGAGGCCGCTTCCCGGAACCCCGGAGGCCCCCGGCCCGGCGCCTGCCTGCGGGATGCTCCACCACGGGAGGTCGTCGGGGGTCGGATTGGGTGACAACTGGCGGCAGGTGGGCGGCGGGGGCGGCGGCGGCGGCGGCGGCGGCGGCGGGGGCAGCAGGTTGGAGTAGCCGGGCGGCAGCGCGGCCTGCGCCGCGTAGGGCACGTAGGCGGGCGCGCAGCTGGCTGGCAGAGCCGCCATGCTCGAGGGCAGCATCTTGACCGGCGAGAACTCGTAGGGGTAGGATGGGTCGGCGGGGGGTGTGAGCGGAAGCTCATGCGCAGCCCCGAAGGACGGCTGCAGGTGCGTCTTCTGTGGCGTCAGCCCCAGGCTGGGGTGCGGGGGCGGCAGCGCGCCGGGTGAGTGCGCGGGCATGTCGGCGGTCCAGGGGTGGAAGAGCCTGGAGGGCGAGCCCAGCGCGGGGTCGTAGGGCACTTGCAGGAAGTCCGGGGGCGCCGCCGAGCCCGGCTGGCCGATGCGGCTACAGGTGGCGGCCAGCAGTGCCAGAGGCGAGTGTTTGCCCAGGTCCGGGGAGGCGCTGGGGGTGCGGTCCTGCATACGCAGCGAGGGAGGGCAAAGAAAAGACAAAAGGTTAGCTCCAAGCGCCGACTCCCAGCCTGCCCGCCGCCCCCGCGCCCGCTATTATACTACTGTCCCTCCCCTGCCGCTACACCCCACGCACGCACCCACCGGCCGCGGGAAACTTTTGGAGCCTGCGCTACCTGAACGTGGGGCACGCGAGCGCTTCTTGCTAAACTATTTGGTGCACTGAGACGCCATCCAGCCTTAGAGGAAGCAGGCGCAAAGTGGGATGGGGAGGCATCCGACAGGCCGCTCCGGGCTACGCGGTCAGTTAGAGTCGGGAAACACCCACAACTCGGCCGCCCAGCCGCCCTCCCTCCCATCTTTTAAGCTCTCCTGTTCTCGCGCTCCTCCCCTGCCCGCCCCAGGATGAAATCAGCAGGAGGGCCCAGCAGGGTGAGCTCCGGTCGTGTTCTCAGCCAGCCGGGCACCTCCGAACAATCCCAGATCCTTGCGTCCCTCCCGCAAAGGCCACACTCTTGACACGGGATTAGGTGTGAAGTTGGTGTGGGCACCCCTAGGCCTGGCTCCAGCTGCACCCACCAGCGGGGTTCCCTTTGAGATTCAAGCTGCACGGAGTACCGGGGGAGAACAGGACACGGCCCTTTTCACCTTTCTTCCGCCCCCTCCGAGCCCAGCCCTGACCTGGAGAAAGGCCTGCAGCGAGTCGTTCCGGAGGACGGCCACCGCGGCCATGGCTACGGCTTGCAGGCCGCTGGCTGCGGAGCGAGGCGCCGCCACCGAGGCATGGACACCCGAAGGCGAGGACGAACTGCCGCCCAGCCTGCCTCCCCAGAGCCCTCTCTGCGCGCCGGGGCCCTCCCCGCCCTCGCCCCTCGCAGCGCCGTGCTCGCTCGCCCCGCGCGCGGTCTGAGCGCTTCAGGATCACCTCCAAGAATTTGATAAGGACTTTGCTGGGCCGCCAGCCAGTCAGAGGGAAGATTTATGACTTTGAAGTTTGCCGCTACCCAATCATCAAAGAATAGCGGCTCTTTCAGAAGCGAAAGCAAATCCTTTGAATCCACAAAGCTCCTATGGTGTGTTTGTTGGTCTGGATAAAAGAACTGATTATTAGGGGGGATGGGAAGGGAGGAGATAAAGGCGGGACAATTAATGAAGTAATCACTATGTGGGAAATGTATATACACAAATAATTGGATTTTCCTGATCAAAGGGGGCCTTGCCGCCTGGAGACCCGCGCTTGGGTTGCTCGAGACACTCTTCCCGCCCCCCCCCCCCCGCAACACACACACTTGCAATTTAAAGATTTGCACCAAGGCAGCGCCCAAAGTGACAAAGTGTCTTTGTTATCTCTAGAAAAATCTGCCTTCGGCTTCCAGGCGCGGGACTTTGAGACAGGAAGGAGTGTAACTCTCCCCCGTATTGGCACACCCGGCACTTTCGCCGCACACGCACCCGCCGGCGCACACAGCAGACCCAAACGAGTTCTCCTGTGGGGAGTGGGACCGACCGCGCCCGGCCTGCCGAGTGTCCCCCCGCCCGCCGCGGTGGGGCCAGGGGCAGGGCTGTGACCCGGGGCGGGGCCGGGCGGCTGCCCAGCGCGGCGTTGGGTGGCGCGCACGCTCCAGGGCCGCCTGCCTGACGAGCGACCGGGGCTCTCGTGTGACGTTCCTGCTGGCGACCGGGAAGTTTTCCTCAGGCCACAACTTTTGCAAAGAGGGGACCTGGGAAAAACACCCGCGGCGCGTATACTCTCAAAGCTGAACTTGGCAGGACACCAAAGGCGACCCATCAAGCCCACCCGAGGGGAAGAAGCTGTGCTGTCCCGCCCTTTTCTCCCCAGGCCACCCTGGATGCCCCGGAGTCCCCGGCCGGGCCGGGGGTGCCGAAAGCCCCAGCGCTGCTGGTAATTTCTCGCTCCGGGCTCCGCCAAGCCGGCGCGCGCTCTCGCAAGCCTGACAGACGGGAAACTACTTGAAAAAAGTAAGGCGCGGTCGAAGAAGCCTGGTTGTTGTGGTTCCACAAACCACAAATCATACTAGAGAGGCCCCCGAAGGGGGAAGAAAAGTCAGTACAAACTTATTCCTGTCACCTTTGGAAAGAAAAAGTTCCTCACCAGGCGCGGGGCGTGCTTTGCCCTGGGCAGGGACGTGCTTGCCGGGGCTTGGGTGACCCCCATTCCTCCTCGGCCGCTCACCTCCTGCAGAGGAGGGACTGCCAGCCGCCTGCTTCCTCCTGGCTCAGGGCACAGGGCGCATCCTGCCCCGGCGCTGCGGACCCCGGGATTGCCTCCCCCGAGCGCGCCGGCTGGGAAGAGGAAGAGGCGGGCGGGGCGCCGCGGGGTCCTCACCGCCCTGGGGCATTAGGGGCGGTGAACCATGATGGAGGCCTCGCGACCCTGGCTTGTGAGACAGCACTGCGGAGTGGCCGCCGGACCTCGGCCTACTGCTCTCCCTCACCAGCCTCCTGGTGGACACGCTCTCCACTCTCCAGCCCGCCAGCCGTGGGGAGTCCCGAACCAGCTTGCGCCTGGCCTCTCTGCCCGTCTTCCTTGCGGGAGCCGCATGGCGACCGGGACTGACGGGAGAGGACTGACGGGAGAGGACTGACGGGAGTGGACGGACCCATCTCCCGATGCGGCGCCAGAGGTTAGCCTAACTCCAAGGGACTCGGAGTCTGGGGTGTATAAGGATGCCCTCCGCACTTCCATCAGGGGGTCGGGATGAGATGCCTCCAGACCCACCTTCTCGCACGCCCAGGGCGCTCCTGCGTAATGGGAACATCGTACTGAAGACGGGTGGGCTGCATGCGACCCAAATACAATGGGTCCCTCGCACATCCCGCACTCGCACGCTCCCCTTTCCCCCAATGAGTTGTCCCCTGTAGAATGCGAGCAGTGACCACACAGTTTGGCTGACCCGGTCTGGCTTCTGAAGATGAGGTCGGCTATTCTGGGAGCTGAGAAGGGGAGAGAGCTTAGTGGTTTCATCCGAGATCTGGCAGATCTGCTCCTTTCCACGCTCCCGTCCAGGGGTCGAGTCCTGGAGAAGGGTGGGACCCGAGGGAGCCCTTTCCCGGATGTAAGTCGAAGGCTAGCCCCTTGGCACACACTCGCGCTGGCACATGCCCGCACCCTCGAATTGATCTGGTACCTTAGCGCTTGTTTCCTCTCCTGCTCCTTTGAGCTCTTCAAAGCCCCCTTTCCCAGGGAGGCGGACAGGGCCGGGCTAAGCAGGATGGAAGGCAGCGATTTTTGTTGAATCTGATAGCTACTTTACCAAAAAGGCCAGAAGAGCCATTTTACATCTCCGTAGTCACAGGAATTAGCTTTTTTCTCTAAGATGCCCTCATTAGCCAATTAAACCACCATCAGTGGGCAATAAGGTGAAAGATAGTGGCTTGGTGGTTAAGAGCTCGGAATCTGAGCTCTCTGAAGACAGATTTTTCCCGCCTTGCCACTTTCTAGTTCGTGACCTTGGCGAGCAAGGTACTCAGCCTCTGTGTACCTCAATTTGCGATTTGTAAAATGGGACTTACAATAGTGCCCCTAGTAGAGTGGCTGAAGGTTTAAGAGTTAATATATGCAAAGTCTTTAGGACTGTGCTGAGCGTACAGTAGGCCCTCTCTTGAGTGCTCTAGGCCTCATCTCCGTTTGTGAAAACCCGCCCAGATTCCGGTCCTCCCAGGCCGCAGCTGAAGTTTGGAGACTTTGCTGAATAGCTGTTTAGCCTCCCCCAACCTCCTTGGCCCTCGGAGCTCCTGAAAAAAGTTGTTAATGAAGAAATGTTGAGAGCGTCCATTAAAAATGCAATGCTGAGAGATCAAAGTACAATATTTATTTTAGAAATTTGTTGCAATCACCAAGAGATACAGGTATCAAGGCCAAATGTCAGTTCCATTACACAAAGCCCCGCACCCGGGAAGAGCGTGTGGCTGCTCTGCCATAATGTAAAGAGACATCAAAGACCGAGCGCGCTGCAAAAGTGCGCAGCCGGGAGGGAGGGAGCAAGCCCGGGAGGGCCAGGCGCGCCCCAGACAGCACGGGGGGCTGCGGGGGCGGGGGTCAGTTCAAAGAGGTATCCGCTGGGGCGCGAGTTCACAGGAGGGAAGATTTAATGGGCTTTCTTTTGTTGGTGGGTGTGTTTGCGCACGGTGGACCCAGGAACTCCTCTGTGGTCCTTCTGCCTCGGGGCGGAGATGGGGGTGGGGTGGGAGCTGCGAATCTGGAGCAAACTTTAACCGTGGCGGGGGGCGGGGAGGTTGAATACCAGTCTCCTGGAGGCGGCTGGCACCGCGGAGCTGCTCTCCAAGCAGTGGGGTTCCAAGGCTGGGAAGTTTGCATTGCAGTTTCTTTGCGGGCGGGCGGCGAGCGCCGACTGCACGCCACCTGCGAGAGGAAGAGGCGGGTGGGTGATCACACCCGCAGCGACACGCGCAGGGGACGAACCGGCTCTGAGCGCTCTGGGATTAACTCTGGGGTTGCTACTTAGAGCCCAAGCTTGGTACCTCGCCTCGGGCATTTTCTTGAAGCAAGTAGGGATGCACGCCTCTGGCATAAATCCAATCAGATAGTCACCCCTCTCCAGTTGATTTTCTAAAAATCTAGATATTATTTAGATAATTTCAACACATTCTTAATTCTTTGGCCTTTCACAGTAAGGCATTGCTTAACCAGCGGGATCTCGCTCCTCTTTGCCAAGGAGGCTCAACTTTGCAATTGCCCGCATCTGTCTAGTTAAATCCTTGCTATACTAAAGGTTCCGGGAGGATGGGGTCAGAATTTTCCCTGTGCTAATGCGGCACTGAATCTCAGGAGGCTGCCCATGCATTTCTTCAGTCATCTACAACTAAGAATTCTCAGAGCAGTCACTCGGCAGCCTTTTGAAGTTGTGCTAGAGCAGAAAGCTGCTATTGTTCTCATCTCTCAACAAGGAAAGGATCAGACTTTGCCTCTTCAATCTGAAAGATTTTTTTTTTATGGTGGTTGGGGGAGGGATTGCAATCTGATACTCTAAGTTAACTTTGAGGATTTGGAGTGGTCTCCCAGATTAAGCTGCAGATCAAATCACAGATGCCCTAACGCCAGCATCTCAAGTTGGGGACACTTCATCATTAATATGGTGGAGTAGTCAGTCACAAGCAATCATAATGCTGGTAACCTAGCCTGGTGACCGAGCTAGTTTACTTTCCACAGAAATGGGACCATTTCCTCAACTGGAATCCTTGAATTAATTTTAGGTTTAAACTTCCAAATTGGATCAGTATACAATAGTGGTTGTAGAACTAGGAGGAATTTTTAAAAATCTCATCCGATTCTACTGCCTCATTTGATGGCAGGAGGAAACAGCATTTGCATGATACATGTCCTGCTTGCACAGTGCTGTGAACTTCAGTAGGTGCTCAATAAAGCTCACCGATGTTGGATGGTAGAGTGGAATTGTGTGTACCAATATCATCTGCAAAATGACTGGTGCCACAGAGCACAAAAATGTAGGAGGAAGTCAGAGAGGATTGGTGAGCCCCTCATAAAGGAGCTAGGTTTGAAGGAGACCCTAAGAACCTATGGAATTTTAACTAAATTTTAATTTTATTGCAAAGAAAGGAAGAGGGTGAAGGGGAAAAGGACAGTAGAAGAAAGAGAATTCTCCTCCAGTGAGAAGTTGAATCTCAAGGATGTTTTGGGCCTTTGATTTGTTGGTGTGGACATGGTGAAGTCAGAACAAGGAGTTTGCCCCTGTGCTGTATACATGATTGTAGGAACTCCTGAGCAGGTAAATAATGTGAGTTCAATTCCGTTTCTGAAAGCTTCTTCCCTAGGAGGGTTGGCTTGCAGAGAGTCTGGAAGGATAGATGCAAATGCAGTTTTCTAGGTGTGAGATGGTGAAAGTTTTGACTGGAAATTGGTGGTAGTAGTGAAAGGATGACTCAAAATTTTAAAGGGGAAAAAGAGCAAAATTTGGTGTCAGGTTGGAATAAGACATTAAATAAAGGGGAAACTCAGAAAAACTTTTGAGCAGATGGTGCTGGAACAACTGCATATCTACGTGTAAAACAACGAAGTTGGACCCTTTCCTTACACAGATTAACTCTAATCATAGACTTAAATGTAAGAGTTAAACTCTAAAGCTCTTAGAAGAAAACAAAGGGTAAATCCTCATGACCTTGGTTAGGCAAAACCTTCTTAGATATGATGCCAAAAGCACAAATGACAAACGAAAAAATAGTAAATTGAACTTCACCAAATTTAAAACTTTTGTGCTTTAATGAACACCATCAAGAAAGTAAAAAGACAACCCACAGAATTGGAGAAATCATTTGCAAATGAGATATCTAATAGGGGAACCCTTGCAACTCAACAATAAAAAGACAACCCAATTTAAAACGGGATAAAGGATTTGAATAAACATTTCCCCAAGGAAGATATACAAATGGCCAATAAACACATGAAAAGAAACCCGGCATCATTAGCCATCACTGAAATGCAAATTAAAACCACAATGAGAGAAACTGCTTCACACCTACTAGGATGACTAGATTATAGAAAAGATAAAATGTTGGTAAGGATGTGGAGAATTGGAATCCTCATACATTGCTAGTAGAAATGTAAAATGGTACAGAAAACAATTGAAAAACAATGTGACAATGCCTCAAAATGTTCAACATGGAATCATAATTCTACTGCTCAGTAGATACAAAGAGAATGGAAAATATACATCCACACAAAGACTTGTACATGAATGTTCATAGCAGCATTATTCTTAATAGCCAAAAGTTGGAAACAACCTAAATGTCCATTCCCTGATAAATGGATAATACGTGACACATCTATGTAAAGGAATCTCATTCAGTTATAAAAAGGGATGAAGTATTGATACATGTGACAATATGGATGAACCTTGAAAACATGCTGAGTAAAGGAAGCCAGTCACAAAAGTCACATATTGTATGTTTCCATGTATATAAAATGTCTAGAATGGAAAAAATCCAGAGACAGAAGTGGCTGCCAGGGACTTGGAGGCGGGGAAAGAGGGAATGACTGCCAATGGGTAAGGCTTTTTGATGGGGGCAAAAATGTCCTCAAATCAATTGTGGTGATGGTTGCCCAACTCTGTGAATATACTAAAAAAAATTGAAGGGTACAGTTTAAATGGATGAATTATATGATATGATATGTAATTATATCTCAATAAAGCTGTTTAAAAACAAATCAAGGGGGGGTTAGGGGAGGGATAGTGGGAAGGTGGGTGGGAAAGGATAATGTGGGGAGAAATGTCAGGTATAGGTGATGGGGGGATGGTGTCAGCAAACCACCTTGCTATGAATGTACCTATGCGACAATCTTGTATGATCTGCACACGTACCCCAGAATCTGAAATACAATTAAAACAACAACAACAACAAAAACAAATCAAAAGGACGGCTGGGCACAGTGGCTCATGCCTATAATCCCAGCATATTGGGAGGCCAAGCTGGGCGAATTGCCTGAGGTCAGGAGTTCCAGACCAGCCTGGGCAACATGGTGAAACCCCGTGTCTACTAAAAATACAAAAAATTAGCCTGGTATGGTGGCGGACACCTGTAATCCCATCTACTTGGGAGGCTGAGGCAGAAGAATCACTTGATCCCGGGAGGCAGAGGTTGCAGTGAGCTGAGATGGCACAACTGCCCTCCAGCCTGGGTGACAGAGCAAGACTCTATCTAAAAAAAAAATAAAAATAATCAAAACCAAATGGACCCTATGGTTTTAGCCTGTGAGGCAGAAGGAATAGCTCAGTTGCTGACAAAAGCAGGAGAACAAGGAAAAGAGACAGTTTGGAGTTAAGTAGAAGAACTGAATTCAGGGTGGGCGGTTGAATCTAAGATTTTGGCTGGCTATACATGAAGAAATGCCTGCAGAAGACTGTAAATGCCAGGAGTGGCAGTGAGTGTGAGGGACAAGGCTAAAGAGAAGACTCTGAACTTTTGGTAAGTAGGGAGGGCTGAAAAAGTGAAAACTCATAGAAGTGAGTGGAGATCAAGCAAGTAGAGAAAAGCTACAACAGGATTTGGAGGCAATGCACAAATACAAGATGAACAGAGGAAGAGAAGCCATCAAAGCAACCCAGGAAAAAAGAGTGAGAGAGGCAGGAGAAAACACAGAGCAGAGGAGCGGGAGGATGAGCAAGACCAATGTGCCTGCCCAGCTTGTGGAAGGCGGTGGAGAGGGCCGCCTGGTGAGCAACAGGAAGAGTCTATTTGCTCAAGAGGAAGCCTTGAGGGTCCATTCGGAGAGCCAAAGTGGGGACAGAAGGCAGATGAATCGAGTTTAAGAATCAGTGAGAACAGATAGCAGGACAAGAAAAAAGTTGTGTGTTCGTGTTTTGGGACATGGTAAAAAGGAAATGTTAGAAAAAGGGGGCAGTGATAGGTAGGGAGCCTAGAAACTGGCGGTCTGCAGTGGAATGTGGGTGTTTCCATTATGAGGAGAGGAACTTCTTTTTCCCAGCCAGGATAGGTGGGAAAGGATAACCCCAGGACATACCTTCTGACCTGGGGGGAACAAAACGAACTCAAGGAGAAGCTGCTTTTTTATTGATTTGAAAGGACAAGGGCACAGTCTTTGCTGAGAGTGAAAGGGGTGGTTGCACATTCAAAGGGCAGTAGGGAACTGGTGGCAGGTCAGCCGTGTTCACTTGCTCGTGCTGAGCCTCGTCCTATGTTTGACTTAATCACATTCAAGCCTCACATATTTAAGTCCTGCTTTCTCTTCCATTCCGCTGCCATTTGGACTCCCTCAGATAAGAAGGTAAGAAGAAGACGCCAGGTGCAGTGGCTCATGCCTGTAACCCCAGCACTTTGGGAGGTGGAAGTGGGCGGATCACTTGAAGTCAGGAGTTTGAGACCAGCCTGGCCAACATGGTGAAACTCCATCTCTACCAAAAATACAAAAAAATTCCCCGGGCGTGGTGGCAGGTGCCTATAATCCCAGCTACTCGGGAGGCTAAGACAGGAGAATCGTTTGAATCCAGGAGGTAGAGATTGTAGTAAGCCAAGACCATGCCAGTGTACTCCAGCTTGGGCAGCAGAGCAGGACAAGGTCTCAAAAAAAAAAAAAAGAAAAAGAAAAAAGAAAAAAGAAGAAGGTAAGGAGAGGGAGTGCTGTGACCTAGAGCAGGGGAAGGAGCCCTGGGTGCCACCTGCCTCCCATGGCAGGGAGATCCTCCAATAAACCTGCTTTTCTTAGGCATACACAGTTGCTTTCAACAGCACTGCCATGGACAAGGATGATCTTTAGGTACAGACGGGGCCTCCTTACGAAAGACATATGTTAGGAAAAGGTGGTGCCACAATTCCTTTATTAAGCATACATTTTCCTATTTAGTTTAGTCATTAATATTCATGTTTCAAAAGGACCCTGTAGCAAGTACCACTTGATATGAGAGGGAATCAAGGCATGAATAAATCCATGAACTTTAAGGGCATGGCAGGAGCCTGCAGAAACTCATAGTACTGTGGCTTTGCACGCTGTGGCTCTGTCAAACATCTTTCTCTCTAGGCACAAGAAACCAAACGTTGACTGAGTGCGGTGGAGGAATGCACAGGTGAGCACGGGCACAGTGCCAGGTGCTGTAGAGGACCCAAGACAGAGTCACTGTGCCCTCAGAGAGTTTAGAATCCAGCACTAGGAAAAGAGAGGCCATGGGGAGCACAGGTGGGTCCCACAATCATGGGAAGAATACTGTCGGCTGCAAGGGCCTGGCAACTATCTATGACTCATGAAGAAACAGGCCCAGAGAAGTAAGGTGGCTCCTTGAAATCACAGAGTGAAAGAACTGAGTCTCACATACATGATTTGAGACAGGTTCTCTCTCTGTCACCCAAGCTGGGGTGCAGTGGTACAATCTCAGCTCACTGCAACCTCCACCTCCTGGGCTCAAGCAATCCTCCTACCTCAGCCTGCCTAGTAGCAAGGACCACCCACATGTGCCGGCACACGTGGCTAATTTGTTTTTCATTTTCTTGTGGACACAGGGTCTTCCTATATTGCTCAGACTGGTCTCAAACTCCTGGGCTTAAGTGATTCTCTTGCCTTGGCCTCCCAAAATGTTGGGATGATGGATGTGAGCTGCCACACCCAGCCTCATCATTTTTCCAATGAACATTTTTCTAGGGAACATGAGTATTGAAAGGAAAGATTCTCCGAGTACTATTACTCACCTGTGGTGGCATTTATTTCCTAAAAAGAAATGAATGCAATCAATCTTTCTTTTAGGCTAAGCAATAATGTTTCACATATGCAATTATTGAAATTTGATCTGGATTATAGTAATAAAATGAAACATGCATTAACATATAGGATAATTAATTTGGATACAAGCTCAACCAAGATTTGATGAAAAACATTGTCATATAGTGAGAAATGCAAATAAAGTCTGAACCCCCCCCATTTCCACCCCTCTAAGTCTAGCACTCCTGGATGGAGGCGGGGCTTGGCTAACCTGGGCTGGAGAGAGGCAGGCTGGTGAGGTTATAGGTTTGTTCTGGTTTGTTGGTAGTGGTCTTTTGGGGGCCACAGCCTGTGCGCTCTCTGCACACACAGGCGCTTTCCCCCAGTGTGCTTGCATGACCGTGTGGCTGGACGGCCACATTGCTGCTGCCAATCACAGCATAGGGACTCCCAGAATCCTCTCAGTGACTCTATTTTATAGATGAGTAATTTGCCCAAGACCCCACATCTTGTTCTTGGAATTGAATGCAGGTAATATTACTCCAGAGGGCAACTTTTAACCATCAGAATAGAGTGCCTCCCTGGGTGAATGCAAATCTCTTTCTATTATTGGAAAAGCAATTAAATGCATATGTGAGTCTGTGGTGGCATTATTAAGTATGAAGTCTGGGATATTTACTGGCCACAGTACAGGTTGTTTATTATTTGCCTCATGGTGAAAATGTCGGTCCCACATGAGAGGCTTGTTATCTGGTTTTACCCAAGATAAATACGGGTCTTGACCTCAAGGATTATAGTTCAGATCCATGATGACCTTTTTCTTCACTTCTAGAGTACTCTTTTCTTCCCCCTACCCCCTGCCCCAAGCCACCAGGGGGCACACAGAATCAGCTATTTACCTTGGAAAGTGTAAAGCACCAATTTTAAGGATATAGATAAATATCAGTCCAATATCTTTAGAGGTACAGCTGGGAACAGACTAACACTAATATCAGGCGTCTGTCCCCATTTCCATTTAAAGGATCATCTCTACTTCCTTTAGGACTGACAAATGTCTCACCCATGGGTCTTTTGGTCTTCAGGAGGCAATGCCCTTTTTATTTGGGTTTCAGTGTCATGGTGTAGTTTCAGGTTGGATCTGTCCTCCTTCCCCTGCAGAAACACACAGATACAGATCCTTCCGTCCAGGGCACCAGCTCCAATCCCCCTTTGCCTTTGTTCTCTTGTCTTTCTTTAGGCTTTTTTCATGGCTGCTCCCTGAAACCTTCCTCATTTGTTGTTATTTAAAGGTTCTCCTAGGTAACTGCTACAAGAGGCTCTAAACCTGCACCAGAATCCCTGCTTGTCTCTTGCTTACTGTGTCATTAGGGTTCATTCACAGTGAACAGACCTATTTTACCTGGTTTATGCAGACAGGGACTTATTATAAGATATTTACTGTCTAGGCTGGACGTAATGGCTCATGCCTGCAATCCCAACACTTTAGGAGGCCAAGGTGGGTGGATCACCTGAGGTCAGGAGTTTGCGAGCAGCCTGGCTAACATAGTGAAACCCCGCCTCTACTAAAAATACAAAAATTAGCTGAGTGTGGTAGTGTACACTATAGTCCCAGCTACTCAGGAGGCTGAGGCAGGAGGATCACTTGAACCTGGGAGGCAGAGGTTGCAGTGAGCCGAACTTGAGCCACTGCACTCCAGCCTGGGTGACAGTGAGAATTCCCCCCATCCCCCCCGCAAAAATATATTTGATGTCTTACAGCATGACTGGAGGGCAGAAGAAACAGAATCCCTACTGACCTTTCAGGGATGACTCCCAGTGCCACATCACAGACTTTGGTTGACAAGGGAGCTGCTGCCCCCACCAACATCAGGAGGTTGTGGAATCAGAAAGCTGCCTGCCTCCTGGGAAGCCATAGTGACCGCTGCCCAGCTTCAGACTCATGCCATCTCTACTGTTATCAAACTGAGCTTGGGTCTGCCCACCCAGCACAGCAAAGCCAAGCATTGACATTGGGGTTGCAGCAAGAGAAAGTGAGGCATTTATTGCAGGGTGCCAAGGAAGAAGGACTGGGCAGCTAAAGCTTATGACCTGAACTCCCAGATGGTTCGCAGGTAAGGGTCTTTAAAAGTGGGGAGGCAGAGGTTATAGTCTGATATGATTTGGCTCTGTGTTCCCACCTAAATCTCATGTCGAACTGTAATTCCCAATGTTGGGGGAGGGACCTCATGGGAGGTGATTGGATCACGGGGGCAGACTTCCCCCTTGCTGTTCTCATGACAGTGAGTTCTCATGAGATCTGGTTGTTTAAATGTGTGTAGCACTTCCTCCTTCGATCTCTCTCCCCTGTTCTACCATGGTAAGACATGCTTGCTTCCCCTTCGCCTTCTGCCATGATTTTAAGTTTCTTGAGACTGCCTAGCCGTACTTCCTGTCTAGCCCACAGAACTGTGAATCAATCAAACCTCTTTTCTTCATAAATTACCAGTCTCAGGTATCTTGCTCTGTCACCTAGGTGGGAGTGCAGTGGTGCGATCTTGGTTCATTGCAACCTCTGCCTCCTAGGTTCAAGCGATTCTCCTGCCTCAAGTAGCTGGGATTATAGGCACGCACCACCATGCCTGGCTAATTTTTGTATTTTTAGTAGAGATGGGGTTTCACCATGTTGGTCAGGCTGGTCTTGAACTCCTGACCTCGTGATCTGCCCACCTTGGCCTCCCAAGTGCTGGGATTACAGGTGTGAGCCACCATGCCCGGCCCCTTCTGGTAGTTCTTTATAGCAGTGTGAGAATAGACTAATATACAGGCAAAGTTATAAATCAGTTCTCACACTGCTATAAAGAACTACCTGAGACTAGGTAATTTATGAAAAAAAAGGTTTAATTGATTCACAGTTCTGCCAAGAACTCAGTTTGAACTTTAGCCAATTTAAAAACACCAATCAGAAATCGTGGGAAGACAAATTGGTTTGGAAAGTGGGAAGAGAGGAGGTGTTTCCTGGGGATGTATTTATTTTGAAGATTTAGTGGGACGTTCCTGAGGAGATATCGAGGAGGTATTTAGTAATTCAGAGCTAGAACTCTAGGGAAAGATCAAGCTGGAGACAGATTTGGAAGTCGTGTGAGAGAGAGGTGGTCATGCACATTGTCGTAACTCAGTAAATGTTGGTTGAATGACATAACCCCATCACAACTGGGACCAGATTGGCTAAACCATAATTAGTGTTCGTAATAAGCAGAAAGAGCCCATTGGTTTTTGGCCATAAAGGAGAAGTGAGGGTCTAGGAATGGAGACTAGGAATGAACATGAAGTAACTGCATAATCAGCAGATGTAGCAGATATTTAGATTATTTCATTTCAGCTGTTCCAATCTCTTTCTAAGCCAGAAGACAGTAAACCATATTTTCCAGACTCCCTTGCAGCTGGGGTTCCATATATATGGTTTAGATCATACCCATCAGATGCAGCATACCAAATTTGAAAAGCAGAGGTAAACAGTTATAAGTCAAGAACTGTGTTTTTGCTGTTCCCACGAGTAAGCACAGATACCTTTGTTTTTTCTATGACAGCTGTAACAGGTCCTAAGTCCCAGCCCTATATTCATAGTTGTCAAGGGGTAAGACACACGTCATGGTAGTGAGTTGGAGCAGGGACCCCCAAACATGGAAATAAAGGAAAACCTTGAGTTCCTTTAAGGGTAATTTCAGGCACCTGGCTACAGCGCAGAAGTAAATGAGCAACTTGATAAGCAAGAATGTAATCGCCGCTTAAAACAATAGCCAAAGAAGTTAGAATCATAAGAATGTTTAGTTCCCTGTAGAATCTAAAAATAACCATTTTTCTTTTTTTAGATGGAGTCTCGCTCTGTCCCCTAGGCAGGAGTGTAATGGTGCAATCTCAGCTCACTGCAACCTCCGCCTCCTGGGTTCAAGTGATTCTCCTGCCTTAACCTCCCAAGTAGCTGGGATTACAGGCACCTGCTACCATGCCCAGCTAATTTTTGTATTTTTAGTAGGGACGGGGTTTCACCATGTCGGCCACGCTGCTCTCAAAATCCTGACTTCGTGATCCACCTGCCTCAGCCTCCTGAAGTGCTGGGATTATAGGCATGAGCTACCGTGCCTGGTCAAAATTACCTCTTAACGTATGTCCCTGAGTTGTGTTTTAGAAACCTGAAACCCCACCAAATGGATCCACAGGCACATAGACCTCAGTCAGATAAGGGGGAACTGAGGACTGAACTCTGACCACCGTTCCTTGTTTCAAATTTCTTCCTGAGGGGCCTGGAGGAGCCACACCCACAAATGAGCCAGAGCTAACATTCTTTACAGCTGATTCCAAATTTTTAGATGAAGCTTTGCCTCCTTCACCAATTGCAAATCAAAAAATCTTTGAATTCACCTATGAGCTGTGGACCCTCTTTGAGATGTCCCACCTTTTTAGGCCAAACCAATGTATAGCCCAGAAGCCAACATGTGAGGGAAGAAGCCTTCAGGTGATCTAGCCTCCAGCTCTTGGAGCCACCCTAGCTGAGATGCCTGACATCATGGAGCAGAGATGAACAATCCTCTCTGTGCACAATCCAAATTCTTGACCCAGACAATCCATGAGCACGATGAAATGGCTGTCGTTTTACTCCACTAAGTATAGGGAGTTTTGCTATATAGCAATAGGGAATCAAAACATCCATGTTCCATATTATCCATGTTCCTCACATCCGTGTTCCATATTATCTGATGATTATCTTTCACCAACACCAAGCAGCTTGTATTTATTTTTACCTTGCTTAAAAAACCTTAAATGGTTCTCCATCGAATATGGAATTAATTATATATTCTTTAGGCTTGCATTCAAGATTCTGCTCAGTTTTGAATCTTACTACCTTATCGTTCACTTTAACCCATTACTCACTTTCAATCCAGTTGTACCATAGAACAGATCTTCACTGGGCTATGACTGATGCTTTCCTATCTCCATGCCGTTTCACCAGCACTGGCATTTTGGTTGGGATTGTCATTTTCTATGTCTATCAAATTCCTAGCTATCCTTCCTTCAAGCTCAGTGCAAATCTCACATCTTGTAAGACTGTGCTGCCCAATATGGTAGCCAGTAGTGACATGTGGCTATTCACATTCAAAATGACACTGATTAAAATATAAAGTGTAGTTCCTCAGTCTCACCGGCCACTTTCAGTGCTTGGAGGCCACATCCCATTGAACAGCACTGTCTTCAGTTTTCCTTCTCAACTCATCTCTCCTTCTCCCATATAACCTTAAAACCACATTTTTAGTAATTTTTACCTGAAGGATATTTCTGAGGGTTGTATAATCCAGATCCATAAAGTGACAGATACACCTTGGCTTTCTACCACTCTAGTGCATTGCTCTGTATATGGTAGGCGGCTCGAACATTAATTGAGTTGAAAGGAAGCAGTGGTTAATCTCTATACTATACTAAGGGGTTTGGGTGAAATGACCTCTTATGATCTTTTCCAGTAAAATATTCAACAAACAACACAAATGCGTTATCTTCAGCAATATATAACCTACCAGGAAAGCTATTTTTCCAATCACAGATGATTTGAGAGGAAGGCCTCTTGAGAGGAGTGTTCTGGTATGGCTGTTTCTATTCTCCAGCAGCTATTTTAGATATTTAACTATTTTGGAGTATGTGCTTTTATGTGCTTTGTCTCAACGTATGCCAATTTTTTGCCTAGTCCTCCTGACGTCTTAATCTCTCTGCCAGCACTATGTGCCATCAAGCCAAGGAGGAATTTCCTTCTCACTGTTGCTTCTCTGACGAAGGAGGACATAAGCACAATCAGTTGCCAGACTGATGAAATTCCTCCCAGTTTCAGAAAAGATGATCACCAATCCCTAAATTATTAAATTCATACTAATAAAGCACAAAAACTGAATTCTAACATTATATGCCATGTGACAAGACTACTTCATTGTGTGTGTGTATGTGTAGATAATTATTTTCAAGTTAACCATCTAAATTTTACCTGTACAATAAAGCAGTCATTAGGCATGTGAAAGAGGCACTGTGTTCATTAGTGTGGCCTTTTACAAGCCCCATAAAGAGACAACCCTTGATGGTGTTTATATATTACATGACGTGTGCATGTTAACAGTGTTTACTGTTTTCATTTTCCTTCACTCATAGCCAGAGAGTGAGCTCCTCTTAAACCTGGGACATTTTTGAGGTTGAGGTTAATATTTACTTAATCTAAAAATTCTATTTTATTATTGTTTTATTTTATTTTTATTATTATTTTTTTGAGACAGAGTCTTGCTCTGTTGCCCAGGCTGGACTGCAGTGGTGCAATCTCCGCTCACTGCAACCTCCACCTTCCAGCAATTCTCGTGCCTCAGCCTCTCGAGTTGCTGGGATTACACCTCCGCTCACGCAACCTCCACCTCCCAGCAATTCTTGTGCCTCAGCCTCCCGAGTTGCTGGGATTACAGATGCCTACCACCACGCCTGGCTAATTTTATATTTTTAGTAGAGATGAGGTTTGGCCATGTTGGCCAGGCTGGGCTCCAATGCCTGACCTCAGGTGATCCGCCCACCTCTGGCTCTCAAAGTGCTGGGATTACAGGTGTGAGCTACCACACCTGGCTTAAACATTCTATTTTAAATATTAAAACCTAGACTCTGTACCAGAAGCTGCTTTTCAGTTACTCAGTAACCTTACTTTTATCTAACACTAATAAATGGGAATTTATCTGGAATAGATACTGAAAACCAGGGCACTGCTCTTTGGTTTTGGATTTCATGACTTTTGGATACCTTTGGGACTCTTTCCTAGCTTAACTGTTTCTTTAGAATAATAATTTTCTTTTCAAGGCTGAATCTTGCTGTGTCACCCAGGCTGGAGTGCAATGGCGTGATCTCAGCTCACTGCAACCTCTGCCTCCTGGGTTCAAGGGATCCACCCTCCTCGGCCTCCCAAAGTGCTGGGATTACAGGCATGCACTACCACACCCAGCTAAGAATAATTCTTATTTCAACCACAATAACATCTTGTGCTTATTTTGTTAGGACGTGTTTTTAAGATACAGAAAACATGACTTTTCTTGATATTTTAGAAAGATGTCCCAGGTCTCAGTATTATTACAGAGTGCTTTTGGGCCAGGCGAGGTAGCTACACCTGTAATCCCAGCACTTTGGGAGGCCAAGGAGGGTGGATCACCTGAGATCAGGAGTTCGAGACCAGCCTTGCCAACACGGTGAAACCCCATCTCTACTAAAAATACAAAAATTTAGCTGGGCATGGTGGTGGATGCCCGTAATCCCAGCTACTCAGGAGGCTGAGGCAGGAGAATTGTTTGAACGTGGGAGGCAGAGGTTGCAGTGAGCCGAGATTGCACCATTGCACTCCAGCCTGGGCAACAAGAGCGAAACTCCATCTTAAATAAATGATTAAGTGCCTTTGGGGCTGATGCAAAGCAGAACCCCCAGCGAGGGCATCTCAATATGGCCCAAGGCAGGCCAGTCACCCTCCCCACATCCCCAGCACTTGCTGAGGATAAGGCCACCATCTCTGTCTTTCTTTACCCAGGAGTCTCTGCCAAGTGAGTAGTGCCCTGGATGCACATCCCAGGACCAGGAGAGGGTGTTAATAACTTTCCAAATCATTAGCCACAATAGCAATATCACTCTTCAGATCTCAACAACTTAAGAATATGATGGCTTACATTTACATCTAAAAGGGAGGACTATATAAAAACACCGGTGTATTTTATTTTCTACTAACCTAATTAATAATTGACAAACATGTATATTGGGTGCACTCTTGACATAGCATGAAGAGTTAACATCGTTTTCTTCTAAAGGCACACAAGAAACTACTGAGTCTTTAACTTTCCTGTTTTTGATGACAAACTAGTAAGAAGTTCAGCACTCTGTGTGAGCCCACAGGCAGAGATGTGTGACCCTAACAAGACTTTTTTTTTTTTTTGAGACAGAGTTTCACTTTTATTGCCCAGGCTGGAGTGCAGTGGTGTAATCTTGGCTCACCACAACCTCCGCCTCCCAGGTTCAAGTGATTCTCCTGCCTCAGCCTCCCGAGTAGCCCGGATTTACAGGCATGCGCCACCACTCGAAGCTAATTTTTGTACTTTTAGTAGAGACAGGGTTTCTCCATGTTGGTCAGGCTGGTCTTGAACTCCCGACCTCAGGTGATTAGCCCACCTCGGCCTCCCAAAGTGCTGGGATTACAAGCATGAGCCACTGTGCCTGGCCTACTCATTTTCCTCACCTGTGAAATAAGGGACAAATTTTCTTTCTGCCTGCTTTTCTTTCTGGATTTCAACAATACAGTAATAACATGTTTTTCCCCTTATATGCGAAGTTTGAGAAGGTATTTTTCCTTTAAAAAAAGTTTTAAATTGTGGTTTAAAAAAACCCACAAAAAATTGACCGTCTAAACCATTTATTAACCATTTCGGTAGTATTAAGTATATTCAAAGTGTTGTGTAACTGATCTCTAGAACTTTTTCATCTGGCAAAATGAGAACTCTGTACTGGTTAAACAGTAACTCCCTCTTTCCCCTCCTACCCCTAGCCCTTGGTAACCACCATTCTACTTTCTGTTCCTGTGAATTTGACATTCCAGATAGATCATATAAGGGGAATAGTACAGAATTTGTTCCTTTGTGTCTGGCTGATTTCACTTAGCATCATGTCCTCAAGTTTCCTGTTGATTGTATCTTGTGTGAGGATTTCCTTCCCTTTTTTTTTTTTCTCTGAGATGGAGTCTCACTCTGTCGTCCAGGCTGGAGTGCAGTGGCACGATCTCGGCTCACTGCAACCTTTCGCCGAGCCCCCACCCCTGCCACCAGGTTCAAGCAATTCTCCTACCTCAGCCTCCCAAGTAGCTGGGATTACAGGTGACTGTCACTGTATTCGGCTAATTTTTGTATTTTTAGTAGAGATGGGGTTTCACCGTCTTGGCCAGGCTGGTCTTGAACTCCTGACCTCACGATCCACCTGCCTCAGCCTCCCAAAGCGCTGGGATTACAGGCATGAGCCACTGTGCTCTGCCTGTTTGGTTTTTTTTTAAAAGAAACCTTGCTCCTGAAAGTAGATAATATGATAATATTTTAGGTTAGAGATAGGCCTGGAAATCTGATCTACTATTTTACAGATGTGGAAGTTGAGGGCCAGAGAAGTTACTCATAGAAAGCCACCCCGCAGGTTAGTGTAGAAGCCTGGGGCAGAAGCCAGGGTCTTAGGACATTCCGAGCAAGTGCTTTTTCTACCACATGAGGAGATGAGGGGCTGCAGTGCAGGTAATCCAAAAAGAAAGATGACAGGGTTTATAATAGCATTAGGTAGAAGGGAAAATAGCATTGGTTGTGCTGGACAACAAAATGTGCACATGGGGATGTGGGGCAGAGTGCCAGGGGAGGGGTTAGAATAGGAGGAGGGGCTGGGGGAAGAGGAAAGACTGATATGGGGAAGGGAGAAGTTAAAGGGAGAGAGAATCAGGAAGGAGAGGGAGGATGGGAACTTAGTGATGGTGAAAGACCCAGGCTTTATAAAGGTGCTAGTGACCTGACTGTGTAGCTCATGCCTGTAATCCCAGCACTTTGGGAGGCCCAGGCAGGAGGGTTGCTTGAGGCCAGGAGCTTGAGAACTGCTTGGGCAATATAGTAAGACTCTATCTCAACAAAAATTTAAAAAGTTAGCTGGACGTGGTGGCACACCCTGTAGTCCCAGCTACTAGGGAGGCTGAGGTAGGAGGATCCCTCGAGCACAGGAGTTCCAGAGCACAGTGAGCTATGCTCCTGCCTCCTGCATTCCAGCCTAGGGGACAAAGCAACCTTGTCTCTAAAAATTTGAAAAAAAAAAAAAATCTTTTTAAGGGCTGGTGAATAAAAATTACTCTTGCCCAATAGCAGCTAAATCCTATTGACTTCAGTCCCACTTCCTTCTATAAGCTAAGGTTAGTGAAAAAGCATGGAATTCTCTAGTGCCCCCCACTCCAACCTGTCCACTGATGCTTGAAATACCTGAAAGTAGCACAGTGGCTTTCAGGCAGTGGAGAGAAGCCTTAAATGGCAAATGCCTCGCTGAGGTAACAGATGGATTGGCACTTTGGTCCTTTAGAGTATAATCAACCAGCCTTCAACAAGTGTAAGTGATTTTATCAGAAACTTCGGGAAGGGAGCGTGATCGGAACAGGTGGGTTGCTGGATTACTAAAAAGGGAGCTCCTGTATTCATGCAGGAGGGAACCACGGGGAAGCCAAGATCAAGGACACCTGCACTTTGGCTTGATCTCAGCCTCATTTGTCTGCAGTGGTGGCAGACAACGGGACCTTGTGGCAGACCTACTGTGGCTGGACAAGATGACTGTGAATCCATAGATTCACATGATTTATGATGATTTTTTTCCTAACCCAGTTAGTTTCCTTATCAAGGAAGCTTTGTCTCAGATGATTCATCAATAGCAGTATCAGGCAACACATTACATAATATGTATGTTTTCTAGACACCCAGAATGTACAAACGCACACCCATGGAAACCCTCACTGGATGTTTACTTATTTTGAAAGACTGCATTTTCTGAGAACTAATTCTTCAGAGACTTGCAGAAGAGAGCAGAAGCCACCTTTATGGAGAACACAATTTTCTTTCTCTCCTGTGTTCAATTCCTGGCTGGTTATAATGCTATCAGGCTCATTTCCATATCAAACAAAGAGGAGACAGGAAAATACTCCCCTGACTGACATAAAAAGACACATTACTGCTGATTGTCTAAGAACTTGTTTCTTTTGGCCAAAATTAGCAAATTATTCACAGTAATAGGTGAGTCAGATGACAATAGTGTTTAAGAGAACAAAGCCACTCATCAGGACTCGGACCCTAAATCTGCCCCAAGGCAGGTCCCCAGCTGCCAGAACATCTCTGCACACTGACAGCCAAGAGGCTATAAAAAAAGAAAAAGAGGCGTCCAGGAAGTCTGCCACTTACCCAGATGCAGCGACCAGAATGTGCATTCCAGGGCTCGCTCTGCAGCTGCCCAGAAGGCTCCGTGGGTGGCCAGAAGGCTCTGTGGGAGCACACGTGGCTCCCATCTCATGAGCAGTCTCAGGGAAGCTTGGGGCTTCAGATACCCAATGTCTGTTTCCGTCCCTGATTTGAGACCCTTCTGGAGCTCTTGGAGACTTCCAGCAGAAACCTGAGCTGCCAGCTGCCAAGCATCAGCGGTGGATTTCTTGACCTGCTCTTCATCAATACCAATTGAATAACCCCTTTGAAAACGTTCACATACACGGTGTGCAAAGCGGTACTTTTCTGCATGAGACCTGTTCTGGAGACAGCTTATCACCCAGTAAATCAGTGTTGGCCATCTGGGATTCAGCGACCCTTTCTACAAGGCCATGGTAAGAGATTAAATAGACAAGGCCCTGAAACTGGACCTCGGGAGTAGGGCTTCCAGGAGGGGAAAAGGTCTTAATGCAGGAACTAGGATCCCTCTGTGGGCATCTGGGCTCAGACTTCCAGAGCCAACACCAGCAAGAAGCCCCGCCAAACCAGCACACTGGGGATTGGCGCTGCTGACTGCTCCTGCTGTAGGACACCTCCCACCGTACCCAGCCCCCATAAGTACTGCGGATATGTCTGGGGTCCTGGCCTCTCAGGGATCTGTTCTCTGACAGATGATAGCTAGGAACCTCATAAACGTCCTCTTGCATTCTATCAGAGGCTTTTGAAGACAACATCTCCACTCAAAAGAGTGTCTACATCTTTAGGGATTCCCACAAAGGTGCTTAACTCTGGCTGTAGGTGAGAATCATTTGGGGAGCTTTTCAAACCTAATGTCACCCAGGCCCCACCCACATGAATTAAATCAGAATCTATGAGGATCAGGGATGGGCTTTCTTTTGGATATACTTTTATTTGGAAAGAATTACAGATTTGTAAAAAGTTGCAAAAATAGAGATGTCCCATATATCATTCATTCAATCTCCCCCAATGATTACATCTGATGCATCTATAATACAAAATTAAAACCAGGATGTCGCCAGGTGCAGTGGCTCACACCTGTAATCCCAGCACTTTGGGAGGCCGAGGTGGGTAGATGAGGTCAGGAGTTCGAGACCAGTCTTTGAACGGCAAGCTGTTCAAAGTTGTGTGCGTCGGTCCTTTGGGCCTTATTATTGCTGCATAGTATTCCATTGTGCAGAGCTGCTGTCTCTACCTGTCTCTACTAAAAATACAAAAATTAACTGGGCGTGGTGGCGTGCGCCTGTAATCCCATCTACTCAGGAGGCTGAGGCAGGAGAATTTCTTGAATCCTGGAGGCAGAGGTTGTGGGAGCTGAGATCTCACCACAGCACTCCAGCCTGGGAAGCCTGGGAGATAGAGCAAGACTCTGTCTCAAAAAACAAAACAAAAACAAAAGCAAAACAAAACATCACCATTGGTGTCTGCCATTTTATGACACACGCAGTTTTGTGGTTTTGCGTAACCACGACCGCAGTCAGGACCCAGACTATTCCATCCTTGCAAGACTCCTCCCTTCTGCCCCCTTACTCTCTATAGTCATACCCACTCTCCATGTTCCACCATCCCTAACCCCTGGCAATGCTAATCTGTTCTTCATCTCTCTGATTTTGTCATTTTGAGGATGTCATATAAATGGGATTGTATAGCATGTGACCTGAGACTGGCTCTTTTCACTGAACATAATTCCCTGAGAGCTGTTCAAAGTTGTTGTGTGCACCGGTCCTTTGGGCCTTGCTATTGCTGCATAGTATTCTATTGTGCGGAGCTGCTACAGTTTACCCACTCACCTATTGAAGGGCGTTTGGGGCTACTACAAATAAAGTTGCTATAAACTTTCAAGCACATTTTCTTTTTTTTTTTGAGACGGTGTCTTGCTCTGTTGCCCAGGCTGGAGTGCAGTGGTGTGACTTCGGCTCATTGCAACCTCCGCCTCATGGGTTCAAGCGATTCTCCTGCCTCAGCCTCCTGAGTTGTTGGGACTACAGGCGCATGCCACCACTCCTGGCTGATTTTTTGTATTTTTAGTAGAGACAGGGTTTCACCGTGTTAGCCAGGATGGTCTCCATCTCCTGACCTCATGATCCACCTGCCTTCAGCCTCCCAAAGTGCTGGGATTACAAGGGTGAGCCACCATGGCTGGCCTGTTTCATTTTTTTTTTTAAAGCTTCTCCAGTGATTCCAATGAGAAGCAGGGCTAAGAACCCTTGGACTAGGTGGAGAAGTGAAAACACAGACATTTGAATACCAAATGTTCCAAACATTTATTAAATCCCTTGTGTGAGCTTGTGCTGAGTGGCAGAGAGTGTATCAGCGTAAATAAGAGCCCAGGACTGCCTGGGCTCAAGCCCTGGCTCTCCCATTTGATGGCTTAGCTTCTCCAGACCTCAGCCGCTCATCTATAAACTGGGCGGTAACACCAACCTCATTGTATTGTTGTCAGCATGCAATGAATATAATGCACATAGAGACTCAGAACACAGCTCAGTAAGTGTTAGTGTTTATTATTAATTGTGTTGGAAACCGAATTTAAGTCACGTCAATTGCTGGCCTAAAACTCCTCAGTGGCTATTGCAGTAATCACCTGGGGTCCTATGTGCAAACTTTCATGAGCTCGTGTGTATCAATATTCTGCTGACGATCTTTTGCGGGGGCTGAAGTCTGAGGGTGGGTGGCACTTCCTCCTGAAAGAGAACCTTCTGTTGTTTTAGCCCTTTTGCTGTGCTCCACAACACCCTAGCGTGGCTGTTCCTTTTATGACACTTCCTCTTGGATATTGAAGTTGTCTCTTTTCGTGGCTCTCTCCATCTGTATGTGCGCTGTGGGCTCCTTGGGGGCAGGGACGTGTGTCTTGCTCACATTCTATCTGGTAGTTAGCACAGTGCCTGTTAGTAGGTCCTCATTAAACAGATGTTGAATGGATGAACGAATGAGTGACCCCAGCATCCTGTTAGTGTGTGTAGCAGGAGAGGATTTAGCCCCCAGTGCGTTCCCTGAGGAAGTCCTGATTTGCTCCTTACTCAGGGCGGTGGAGACTAGGGAAGCCTGAGCAGAAGGCAGAGCCTTGAGTGGTCACTGATTTCTCCCTGCTGGGGGTTTCCAGCTGTCGGGTTCACAGTGAGCACTCAGAGGGAAACCCTACAGCCTGAGAGGACGCCCACAAGGCTACCACCACAGGCATCACGAAGGTGGTAGGAGCAGAGTAAGTCAGGGCTTCAGTTGGCAGAGGCAAGGTCAAGCCGCGTGGTGTGAGTGCGGTAACCTCTCCGCACCTGGCTTTAGTGATATGCAAAATGTGGACAATTGGTGTTATACCTTAGGCACAGGTTCTGGAGGCAGACTGCCTGGGGGTGTATCCCAGCACCTGCATTTCCTGCTTTGTGACTTTGGACATTTAACCTCTCTCTCTGTGCCTCATTTTCTCATCTATAAAATAGGAACAATCACAATATGTGCCCTATAGGGTTATGAGGATTAAAACAGTTCCTAAATGTAAAGGACTTAGAGCAATGCACAAAATTAATGTCAATTACATTTTTAAAACACACAAAAAATACAATGCGCGTAAAGGAATGGTGTGGGAATCAAATACAAGGAAAGCGGAGTCCTGTTGCCTACCATTCTGGCAAGGCTCCCTGAAGATTTTGCTTGCTATTTTAGTCTATATTTAAAATTCCACAGCCAGATAAATATTCAGAAAATAGTGACGCTGTAGCAGGGAGCTGTTGGACATCGTGCAACCGATCTGCTCAGGCGGGACCAGAAGTCGCCACCATCTGATGTCTGTCTTGTGGCTACATGAAAGTAAGTTGGGGGTATGCGTCCAGTTCCTAGTGGACAGGTGTTTGAAACTCAGTGCCATCCTTAGAATTGGCACCCTTGGTGAGGCCTCCACAGACAGGAGAGGATTAAGTCGAGAGGAAACCAAATTGCTCTTCCACCTGGAGCTGATGGCCTCAGCAGGACAGGGCTGAGGCTCAGTGACAGAGGCGCCCAGAGTTAAAACCTTCACTTTTGCTTATGCTCTGCTTTGCAGAGAAATCTCAAGTTCTGGTCCCCAGAGCGGTCAATCTAACAACTTTCAGAGCTGCTGTCATATTCACACAATACTTCCATCTGGTCACAACTGTTTCAAAGAATCAGATGCATCTCTTGTATTATCAAAATAATAATGTAATTAATGCAAAGTTTTAGCCTCTGAATTCTGCTATCAGAAATGAAATAAATCAGCGCCATGGACATTACCTTTTCTTTAGAACTTTTTATTTTAGCCAAAGAAAAGAGTGGTGGTAAAGAAAGGATTTATTTTCATCTTTATTTGTTTTTGAGATGGAGTTTTGCTCCTGTTGCCCAGACTGGAGAGCAGTGACATGATCTCCACTTACTGCAACCTCCTCCTCCTGGGTTCTATTGATTCTCCAGCCTCAGCCTTCCGAGTAGCTGGGATTACAGGCGTGCACCACCACGCCCAGCTAATTTTTGTATTTTTAGTAGAGACGAGGTTTCGCCATGTTGGCCAGCTGGTCTCAAACTCCTGATCTCAGGTGATCTGCCTGCCTCGGCTTCCCAAAGTGCTGGGATTACAGGGGTGAGCCACTGCACCCAGTCAAGAAAAAATTTTTTAATTATCTTCTTGTTTTCTCTGAGGAGTTCAGATTTAAAGTATTGATTTTAATTAATGTATGGAGATTTTCAGACCCCGAATAGAGTGTATCTCCAAAATTAGAAGTATAATACGGAAATATCTCTCTCTGAAATAGAAATAACGTAAGTATGTATGAAGTTTTGCATGTATGAATGTTGGATCTTTGGAAATCTCTCCTAAATGATTTGCAAATGTGACTGATGAGACTAATGTTTCTCCCAACTCTCAGCTAAACAGGTGACTCATCGGGATTTGTAGTATTTTAATTATGAGTGTTTCCTCTGCCCTGAAACGGTGTTGTAACGTCAGAGGATCATGGTGGTGAAAGCAAAATATCAGAAACAACCTTGAAGGAAGAAGCATTTGTCAGTCACGAGAAAATGGTGCTCAGCTGGCCTGACACAGCCTGGCCTGCCTTGTAGGAGATCAGGTGATGCCGATGATACATCAGGACTCCGTCAATTTATACCCTCCCCCTTGCAAGCGTCTCCTCCTCGGAGAGTGTGTCTCGATGCAGACTCCTGGGCCCTACGTTGGAGACTCTGATCGGTAAGTCTGCGGCTCTGCAGGCACTTTGCTTAGCTTGTGTGGGTGTCATGCAGGGGTTCTCACCCAGCACTTTGAGAAATGTGCCTGCAGCTCCTATATTGACCTCATCCTCCCCACACAGTCACCTTAGCTTGATCTTCTTAGAGTTTGCTTAGATTTTCCTACTGACAATGAATTGCTCTTCTGTTTTGTAAAACTATCTTCTGGAAGATTCAGTGGAAGTTTAACTTGCTTAAAGGCCTAGGGTTCAGCAGAGGTGCCTCAGGGCACTGGGGATGAGGGAGCCTGAAGGAGAGGAGCTTCAGCTGTCCCTGTCTTCTCTGAAACGAGAACAGCTTGTTCTGTGTTTTTTGTTGTTGTTTGTTTTTTTTGTTTGTTTTTTGAGACAGAGTCTTGCTCTGTTGCCCAGGCTGGAGTGCAGTGGTACAATGTCGGCTCACTGCAAACCCCACCTCCCGGGTTCAAGCCATTCTCCTGCCTCAGCCTTCTGAGTAGCTGAGATTACAGGTGCCTGCCACTACGACCAGCTAATTTTTTTTTTTTTTTTTAGTAGAGATAGGTTTCACCATGTTGGCCAGGATGGTCTCGATATCTTGACCTCGTGATCTGCCTGCCTTGGCCTCCCAAAGTGCTGGGATTACAGGCGTGAGCCACCTCATCCAGTTGCTTGTTCTGTGTTTAACGGACTTTGAGACTTTTGTGAGACTTCAGGAGAAGAAAAAGCTCTTCACTTAAAACATTCTGAAAACTATTACATTTATCAGCCCTCAGAGCCAGAACCCCCTTTGATAGACAGGTTAAACTCAGTTTTTGAGCTTGCAAGGCTAGGGCTGTGCCCCTTGATAAGTGGTGACCCCACAAAGGTGCCGGCAGGCCCCAGTGCTCCCTGGTCTAAGTCATCTGGCTCAGTGTTAACCCACTTCCGAGTCTCATGCCGCCCCTCTTTTTTGTATTTATTGGAGGTTCAAATGAAAACATAAAAGCAACGTTCAGCCTGACTATCCATCATCCCATCTCCTAGTGCATCTTCATCATCTTTGTGTCTGTTACCTCTGGGGCTTCTATACATAGTACTTTATTGTTGGAACCATAATGTTCATCACATACATATTCTTGACATCTTTCGCTTCATTTTACTGTAAATATTTTCCCATATGTCTACATCATTAACAAAAAAGTTAATATATAATAGTTGCACAATCATTATCTTAATTTATGTAGTTTATAAGGCCTTTCTTCCAGACAACTGATGGAAAGTGCATACCTCGTCCAGGCACGTCGGCTCATGCCGGTACTCCCAGCACTTTGAAAGGCTGAGATGAGAGGATTGCCTGAGCCCAGGAGTTCTAGACCAGCCTGGGCAACATAGTGAGACCCTGTCTCTACAAACAAAACAAAAAAGCTCCCAAAATTAGCTGGGTTTGGTGGCGCACACCTGTAGTCCTAGCTACTTGGGAGGCTGAGGCAGAATGACGGCTTGAGCTCAGGAGTTCATGCTGCAGTGAGCTACGATTGCACCACTGCCCGTCAGTCTTGGTGACAGAGCCAGACCCTAAGAAAGGGTCTCTAAGAAAGAAAACAAAGACCATTTCTAGAATGTTTTAACAGGAAACAGAAAGATTTAAAACAAGACTGGACAGTGTTAAAAAGATTACACAGAAAAGTATTTTGCATTAGAGAATGAATTCTAATTAGGTTTCTTCAAATACAAATAATACAAATAGAATGAAGTAAAAAGAGCCAAGTACTTTCTTCTCTTAAACATTGATTTCCTCGTAACAACTATTAAATGTTCAATGCACAAAGACAAACATTGCCAACTTTCTAGTGTAAGTCTTTCTAGTATTTTAATGGCTACTTAGGCTTATTTGAAAAATAAAAATGGTGGTGTTTTGTATTTTTTTTTTATAGCCAGGCTTCTTTTTCTACCTTTTTGAGCCATTTTAAAGCCTATATATTATCCCATTGAATGGTGGCAACATAATTACCTAATTAATACTCTACTTTTGAATATTTAAATTGTTTCCAGTGGGTTTTCTTTTTTGCTGTAACATACAGTGCTGCAAAAAACACTTTGTATGCATCTCAGACCATTCTCCCAGGATGCCTTCCTATCAGGGTAATAGCTGGGCAGGAGGTAAGCATGGTTTTCAGGCTTCTGATTATCCACTCAGGGTACAGGCCAGGAAGTTCATGCCAATTCATGAACTGTAGCTGACTTGGGGAGTATCTATTTCCTGGTATCATCACCAACACTGAGCACTTCATAACTGCTATTCTGAAAGTAAAATGGTATTTTGCTTATAATTTCTATTTTATTACTAGTGAGGTTGAACACTTTTTCCTTTTTTTGTTTTTGAGACAGAGTCTCACTGTGTCACCCAGGCTGGAATGCAGTGGCATGATCTCAGCTCACTGCAACCTCTGCCTGCCGGGTTCAAGTGAGTCTCCTGCCTCAGCCTCCTGAGTAGCTGGGATTACAGGCACGTGTCACTGTACCTAGCTAATTTTTCTATTTTTAGTAGAGATGGGGTTTCACCATGTTGGCCAGGCTGGTCTCAAACTCCTGACCTTGTGGTCCACCTGCCTTGGCCTCCCAAAGTGCTGGGATTACAGGCATAAGTCACTGCACCCAGCCTTTACTTTTTCTTTTTTTTGAGACAGGATTTTACTCCTGTTGCCTAGACTGGAGTACAGTGGCACCATTTCAGCTCACTGCAACCTCCATCTCCCTGGCTCAAGCAATTCTCCTTCCTCAGCCTCCGAAGTAGCTGGGACTACAGGTGTGTGCCACCATGTCCAGCTAATTTTTATATTTTTTTTGTAGAGATAGCATCTCACCATGTTGCCCAGGCTGGTCTGGAACTCCTGACCTCAAGGGATTCACCTGCCTTTGCCTCCCAGAATTCTCAGATTACAGGTATGAGCCACTGCACTTGGACTGAACACTTTTTCATATGCATCCATTTGTATTCTTTTGTGAACTACCTGTGTATGCCTCTTTACTTTTTTATTGGGATGTTTTTCTTGTTCTTAATAGTTTGTAGAAGCTTGTTATCGTCCTTGAAGGCAAGACCGTGATGTCCTGATTTCCATCATATTCCTAATACATCATAGCAGTCAATACATATTTGATGAATGAAAAAATAGTAAGGCTATAAGTCTTTATCATATATGTAACATTTTATTTCCAGCTTGTTGCAATTTAATATTTAAAACATTTTATTGTAAAAT
This sequence comes from Cacajao melanocephalus, assembly GCA_963573385.1. NCBI lineage: Eukaryota > Metazoa > Chordata > Mammalia > Primates > Pitheciidae > Cacajao > Cacajao melanocephalus. The sequence continues at coordinate 40,467 of CAUYLG010046335.1, forward strand.
ATACATAATATTTATCATTTTACACATTTTTAAATGTACTATTCAGTGACATTAAATATATTAACATTGTTGGGAAATCATCATTGAGACCCATTTCCAAAACTTTTTCATCTTCTCAAACTGAAATTCAGTACACATTAAACAATAACTCTCCATTCTCTCAGTGCAATTTATTTTATGGTGCCTTTGACATGAAAAGATTTTATATTTTTATGTAGTAAAATACATTATGATTTTTCCTTTAAGTTTGTCTTTGATGTTGTACTTAGAAAGGGCTCCCTGCCTGAGAAGCATGGATATGTTCATATATATTTTCTCCTAGTTTTTCTATAGCTTGTCTGCCTGCTTGTCTGCCTGCCTGCCTGCCTTCCCCTCCCCTCTCCTCCCCTCTCCTCCCCTCTCCTCCCCTCTCCTCCCCTCTCCTCCCCTCTCCTCCCCTCCCCTCCCTTCCCCTCCCTTCCTCTCTTCTCCTCTCCTCTCCCCTCCCCTCCTTTCCCCTCCCCTCCCATCCTTTCCTCCCCCCTCCCCTCCCATCCTTTCCCCTCCCCTCCCATCCTTTCCCCTCTCCTCCCATCCTTTCCTCTCCCCTCCCCTCCCCTCCCATCCTTTCCTTTC
>CAUYLG010046337.1:0-27877 GCA_963573385.1 Cacajao melanocephalus
TTTGCAGATGACATGATTGTATATTTAGAAGACCCCTTCATCTCAGCCCAAAATCTCCTTAAACTGATAAGCAACTTCAGCAAAGTCTCAGTATTCAGCAGAAATCACAAGCATTCCTATACACCAATAACAGACTAACAGAGAGCCAAATCATAAGTGAACTGCCATTCACCACTGCTACACAGAGAATAAAGTGCGTAGGAATACAAGTAACAAAAGATGTAAAGGACCTCTTCAAGGAGAACTACAAACCACTGCTCAAGAAAGTAAGAGAGGACACAAACAGATGGAGAAACATTCCGTGCTCACGGTTAGAAAGAATCAATATCATGAAAATGGCCATACTGCTCAAAGTAGTTTATAGATTCAACAGTATCCTCATCAAGCTACCAATGACCTTATTCACAGAACTGGAAAAAAACTACCTTAAACTTCATATGGAACCAAAAGGAGCCTGCATAGCCAAGACAATCCTAAGCAAAAGAAGAAAGCCGGAGGCATCATGCTACCTAATTTCAAACTATACTTCAGTAATCAAAACAGCATGGTACTGGTACCAAACAAATCTACAGTAATCAAAACAGCATGGTACTGGTACCAAAACAGAGATATAGACCAATGGAACAGAACAGAGGCCTAAGAGGCAATGCTACACATCTGCAACCATCTGATCTTTGACAAACCTCACAAAAGCAAGCAATGGGGAAAGGATTCCCTGTTTAGTAAATGGTGTTGGGAAAACTGGCTAGCCATATGTGGAAAACAGAAACTGAACCCCTTCCTGACACCTTATGCCAAAATTAACTCCAGATGGATGAAAGAATAAACATAAGACCCAACACCATAAAAACCCTAAAAGAAAACCTAGGCAAAACCATTCAGGACATAGACATAGGCAAGGACTTCATGACTAAAACACCAAAAGCAATGGCAACAGAAGCCAAAATAGACAAATGGGATCTAATTAAACTTAAGAGTTTCTGCACAGGAAAAGAAACAGTCATTAGAGTGAACTGGCAACCAACAGAATGGGAAAATATTTTTGCAATCTACCCATCTGACAAAGGGCTAATATCCAGAATCTACAAAGAACTAAAACAGATTTACAAGAAAAAAACAAACCTATCCAAATGTGGGCGAAGGATATGAACAGACACTTTTCCAAAGACATGTATGAGGCTAACAAGCATATGAAAAATTGCTCATCATCACCAGTCATTACAGAAATGCAAATCAAAACCACATTGAGATACCATCTCATGCCAGTTAGAATGGCGATCATTAAAAAATCTGGAGACAACAGATGCTGGAGAGGATGTGGAGACATAGAACACTTTTACACTGTTGGTGGGAGTGTAAATTAGTTCAACCATTGTGGAAGACAGTGTGGCAATTCCTCAAGGACCTAGAAATAGAGATTCCATTTGATCCAGCAATCCCATTACTGGTTATATACCCAAAGGACTATAGATCATTCTACTATAAAGACACATGTACATGTATGTTCATTGTGGCACTGTTCACAATAGCAAAGACCTGGAACTAACCCAAATGTCCAACAATGATAGACTGAACAAAGAAAATATGGCACATGCACACCATGGAATGCTATACAGCCATAAAAAAACGATGAGTTCATGTCCTTTGTAGGCACATGGATGAATCTGGAAATCATTATTCTCAGCAAACTGACACAAGAACAGAAAACCAAACACTGCATGTTCTCACTCATAGGTGGGTGTTGAACAATGAGAACACATGGACACAGGGATGGGAACATCACACACAGGGGTATGTTGGGGGGCAGGGGGCTAGGGGAGGGACAACGGGGGGTGGGGAGGTTGGGGAGGGATAACACTGGAAGACATGGCTGATGTAAGTGACGAGGGGATGGAGACAGCAAATCACCATGGCATGTGTGTACCTATGCAACAATCCTGCAAGATTGCACATGTACACCAGAACTTAAAGTACAATTAAAAAGAAGGCCAAAAAAAAAAAAACAACAACAGTTGCCATTTAAGAAGGACAAGCCATTTTGTTTTTCTGGGTAAGGCTAGAATTGAATTGCAAAAAGTGAGGAGAGTTGCTGTTGTCTGCCATTTCCTTTGCAGGACTGTGCCTTCTTCTAAACAAATATTTGGCAAATACTTAAAGAATTATTTTTGAGGGGCAACAAATTATTAGTTATTCAGGGATGCAGAAATTGATCTTGTTCTGGATAGAATGATGACCATGGAGAGAAAAAGATGTGAATATACTTGGCACTAATATATTGAGCATGATTGACTTAATGATGAAATAAAGGAGAAGGCTACATGGAATGGGAGAGATAGGCATCTGCATGTCTGCATTAAAATGTGAAGCATACTGCAAAGTATAGGGAGTTTTTTTTTTTTTTTTTTTTTAAGACAGAGTCTCACTCTGTCACCCAGACTGGTGTGATCTCACTGCAGCCTCACCCTCCCAGGATCCAGCCATCCTCCATCCTCAGCCTCCTGAGTAGCTGAGACTACAGGTACATGCCACCATGCACAGCTAATTTTTGTATTTGTGGTAGAGATGAGGTTTTGCTGTGTTGTCCAGGCTTGTCTCAAACTCCTGAGCTCAAGCGATTCCCCAGCCTCTGCCTCCCAAAGTGCTGAGATTATAGGTGTGAGCCACTGTGCCTCGCCAAAGGTAATTATTTAAAAAGATAATTTGATAGGTAATATGTACCCAATAACTTTGAACTTCTAGAGGTCTTGAGAGAAAAGAAAGGCTGAGAAATGGTTTCAAGGGCCCACAAGGGAGGAGGCTATGTTAAATACTATACTTGTTAAAAGAGATCAGTACCAATTGTCTTTTTTTTTTTTTTTGCTTAATACATATTATTCCCTGGTACTTTTGATACTAATTTGATTTCTTTTGCTATAAATAATTTTCATTTGACCTAATGAGAAGATTGCAAGTTCTCATTTTGCTTTAATTCATATAACCCCTCTCCCATTTTTTCCTTAATATTTTTGGGGTGCCTGGAATTTATTTACTTAATTTGAATTTGACCCCTGATTCAGTTTATCTGAGGTAATTATTCTTGTAAGAAATAGGTAACCCAGAGACTTGTTCACCACTGTACTGCCAGAACATAGCACATAGGAGGACTGGTAATAGCTAGGACTAGGCAAAGTCACAAGACCCAGTTTGTTACACACTATCTTTAAGTTCTTGAAAACATGCGTTTAGAAATCGCTAAGGCAAAGCACGTTTTCTTAAACTTAGTTGTAATCATGTGAAAGATTTATTCATTGTTTTTCTAGGGCACTATAAGATTGATAGTTCTACACATTAACCTCATGATTAGGTTATCCAAAGAATTTCTACCAAGTACAGCTTGGAAAAGTGTCAGACATAGTTCTTTCAAGAGAGGAGGCCCAGACTCTGAAGCAGTATGTCTTTGTCAAATTGTGGGTAATGATTTGTTGTTGTTCAAAATATGCAGTGTCAGATATGACACTACATATATTGAAGTTGGCTAACTTACCATCTCTCTTTCCTCATTCCACTATCTATTTATAGACAAAGCAATTGTTTGACAATATCAGCCTATGTTCAGTGGCATCTCTGTTGCTTTCTATTGGAAATTGTATGGAAGAGCTGAAATGTGCTGAGAGGTGTGCCAGTTCATTTTTCTGGGTGTTTATCATCTAGCTAACAGAGAATCTATTACATAGTGGTTTGTCTGGTCTGTATTTAAAGGTCTTCTGAAAGAGGGATCATTTATTTGCTCGTTCATCCAACAGGTATTTATTGAGCACTTATTATGTACTGAGTGTTCTTTGGGGTTCAGAAATTATAATGGTGAACAAAGATCTCTGCCCTCAGGAAACTTACATTCTAGTGAAATGACATAGACAATAAATAAGTAAAATGTATAGTATATTACTAGAATGTGATAAATTCTATGGAGAAAAATGAAGCAGGAAAGGGAAAATGTGTATGCTGGAGGGTGTAATTTTTAGATGGGTCTTGTTGAGACATGTGACATTTGAACAAAGTCCTGAAATAGATGAGGGAGAGAGCTATTGTGGTAATTTAAAATAACTGGCTTAAATTAGGTAGGTATTGATTTGGAAAAATCATTTTGATTTTAGCCAGTTTAGAATATATGTGCAACTTTTTTTGTAGTTACAAAATGTATGAGGAAATTTGTCAGATGCAGCTAAAAGCTTTGGTGCTATACGGAGATTAACCTTGTAAAAGAGACTTCTGAGAAACATCTTTAATGGTAATACCTCATTAAAAAGAGTATCTCAGTGACCACACATGTGAAGGCAAGCTGGGATACTCTAAAGACCAGCTAGATGCAGTATTTTTTTCCCCTAATGCTACTCTTTAGAGAGAATTAAATGGTGGGGGAGTCAATGATTTCAAGGTAAATTATTTTATGAATTATTCTGATTTCAATTTTTTAATCTGAAAGGTTAAGCCCCAAATATGTTCTGCAAAGGGAGAATATAAATCTTCTGATATTATAAAGCTCTTATCCTTTTCATTGGATTTTGTAAAAATAAAAGAAGTTTTCAAACACATACACCACTTGTTCTTATAGAACTGACTTATCTACACAAATGATTTGATAAAAGTGAATTGACAGCAGTCACCTTCAAACTGATTACTGTCTACATATAGTATTTTTTGAGGAAACACTCTTTAAAAGAAAAATTTCAAATTTCCTGACAATCTCACAGATGGAAAAAACTTTAGAGAGAATCTGGGTCAATCTCTTGTTTCATAGATCAAGACATTTACCTTCAGGCATTTTCTTAAGGCTTCATGTGGCTTCACAAAATGCATGTAGTCTCTTTCTGGACTTGGAAAAAAATTGGAAAGTAATGAAGTCTATGAATTCCTGTCACATACCTTCAAAACATCTTGCTTACGGATAGCAAAGGAAATGAATTATTCCCTGAATTTGTGTATTAGTCAGGATAGGCTAAACTGTGCTGGGTAAGAAACATGTCTCCAAATCCTAATCCTAATTGTGTTACTTGTGCAAACTCTGATGGGATCTCTGGTGGACAGTTCTCCTCTTTGTGGTAACTCAGAGATTTAATCTTCTTTGAACCTCTCAACATAGGTCATGTCACACTGGAAGGAAAAACAGACTGGAGAGATTATATGTGAGACTTCACCACCATAGCCTGCAAGTGACACATGTCACTTCATAGCTCACTGACTGAAACTATAGTCAACTGCAAGGAGACTGAGAAGTATGTCCTTATAACAATTGGGAAAGGAAGTGAGATGGTGAATTGTCCAGGTTTTCTAACTTGTAAGTGACAGATTGTGAGACTTCTCAGCCTCCATAGTTGTACCCCTTCTCTCTCTCTCTCTCTCCCCTCCACCCCCACCATTGGTTCTATTTCTCTGGAGAACTCTAACTAATTCAGGGAGGAATACAATAGAGAGACACTAGGAATGCCTATAATATCTTGCATCTTTTTTTGGCCATCTCGCTAATCCAGTATTTGATGTTACAGTAAGAGCATTAATTACATGTTTAACAATTGTTCTCACTCTTTCACATTAATTATTGCATGTAATCCTCAGAACACTCTTGTGAGGTAAGACAAATGAAAGGATAACTAGAAAGAGAGTCCAAGAACACAATATTATAACGCTGTATAAAATATATATTAGGATATTGATGTGGAAATTCAAGTGCCATGTTAGTTTGTGTATTAGATATGTGTTATTTGTTAAGTATGGGGTTAGGGTCCTAGGTTTCTCTGTTTGTAAGAAGTTAGGTTAGAGTCCCAGACAAGCAGAAGCTGGGTTAAAGGCCTGGGCTTCTTTGTTAGAAAGGTACCTGCAGTATTCAAAGATTTTTTTTCTGGCTGTTTCTGTTGAGTAGGAATTTACTTCCTGACTCCCTGGGCTGAAAATGTTTTTCTGGCACTTTGTGAGGTCTCTCTGTTTTCTCTATTTGATGTTGTGTCTCCTATGGGAGCTTCTCAATTGACTGAATCCCGCTTCTTGAACCCCTGCTCACTATATGCTCCACCAACTCTGCCCACCTCCTTCTTGTTGGTATGATTTTGCTGAGGATAATTTGGAACTTCAAGAGCCTCTTTGGGAAACTTAAGCTCTCCTCTATCTGGCACCTAGACCTCTTCTTTCCTGTTACCTCTGTTCATCCTTCCTCCTTTTACCACTTTTGATCTTCTCCTTAGCGTCTTTGAATTCTTTGATATATCCCCCTTCAAACTCCTGCTTCCTCTATACCTCTGTCACCCTGCCAGGCTGTTTCCCTGTCTACTCCAGCCCCTCAGTCATTTGAACTTTAGGTCGCCTGCACCCATCGGGGCTCTCAAGGGACTCAGAGATTCCCCCAAAGCAACTGGGCTGAAAAGAAAGAAAAAGAGAAAGGGACAAGAAGATAATTAGAAATAGACAATATTATATCCATTGAAATGGGCTTTGGAGACATTCAGACAGCTTCTTGATGTCTCTCCAGTCACTCACCTCTAGTGTAGTCTACAGTTTCCACATGATTACATATTAGGGAAAGTGAAAAATCTTAAAACTTCCTCCAAAAATATTGGTAAAAGCTTTAGCCCCTAATCAGTAGGTAACCTCAACTTGTCCCGCTTTGGTCAGAGACACAATTCAGATAAAAATGTAGAGTGGAGAGTGAGTTTCATGTTATTGTGTTGCCTAATTCATGGCTAAAATTTTAGATTGAAAGCTATATCTGTTTGCCTCTGTCTATAGGTTTTTATATATCTATGTATCTGTGTCATGTATATGTGATATATTTTTACCTTCAGATGGTGTTACCAAATTTATCTATAAACCTTCTTAAAGGAGTTCTACTCAGATTGGCTTAGAGATAAATGGATGCTTATATGCAGTTTATGTAAGTTAAATATTCCTAAGACTCCCAGGAATATAGAAACTAACCCAAATGCTTTTTAAGTTCATATGACTTGAGTAAATCTTTAGCAAATAAGATTAGTTTAATATTGTTGGTTTAATGAAAACAGCTATATCTTCTGAGTTATCAGCATTAAGTATAATATAAACATACATTTTATTCTTCATGGATTTATTCATTGAATATTTTATCCATTGGATATTTAAGATTATAAAAATTATAAATCCAATCAAAACAAATGTGTAAGTAAAGATGCAGTAAAAGCAAATTGTTTGCTGTTCATTACTTCATATCAAGTATTCGCTGTAAAACAAAAAAACTGAGTAACCTTTTGCATGTACTGTAAAAATAATTAACAGGGAATTAATTTGAGATATGGTTAGCTTTGTTGGTATTAGAGTATGCCTACTTGAAAAGTTTCCAAAATCTTTGTGTCAATTTGCAACCTTACAGTTTTGATAAGTTAAATAGTCATTTATATCTGATATTTATTAAATATCTGAATCATTTCTAAAAAACTAAGCTACTGAAACATTCTATTCTAAGCAATAAGTTTATATTCTTTGGGGATCTTTTTTTTAATATGGTATAGAGAAGCTAAATGCATTTGGGTCTGTTTATAAACATGAAAGATTACACTATCTGTTGCCTTTATGGATTGTGAAATGGTGTATTCATACATTTGCTAATCTGCTATCCATTACTAGTCTGTGAGAGCTCATAATTGTCTACCTCCTACTTTTCTTGTAAAATAAAGGTTACTGATGGTTACAAATTTTAATCAACCCATGTAATTAAAACTGTTGGAGAGAATAGCAGTAAAGAGAGACAAATGTGTATGAATACTATCTAAAATACGAAGAATGTGTTTTGTGAAGGGAATTTTGTCTTGTTAAGGCAATAATTTTGTCTTAGAGTAAGATGACTGGCTGTTCCAGAATGAGAAAGAGGGAAGAAAACTGAATGGCTATGAGGAAGCTGTAAAAGGTTTGGGAAAAAGAAATCTTATATAGGAAAGCTGGCTAAGATTTGAACTAATTATGGTTTTTTTTTTGAAACTAGATTTAACAATAAAAGATGTTTTAAATAATCTGCCTACAGCACAAGATTTTGTGCTTTATCAGAATTATTTCCTAGGCTTTATGTTAAACTTTATTGTGTTCTTGATTATTTAAGTGAACCTAGGTATTGTTTTATAGTTATCTGTGATATTATTTAATCAAATATTCAAACCTTTTAACATTTTTGAAAACCTTTCAAAATGAAGACCTAAATGAAATATTTTTGTTCTCAAACTGACCTTGAGATTCCAAGAGGGACCCCAGAAAATATCCAAGGATTTGTTCTATAATCTTGTGAAGACAAATGTTAAAAAAAATTTGGTTAATTTGATATGCTAAATTGCCTGGGAAACCTTACCAAATAAGTGATGCTTAACCTTCTTGAAGTTATATTTGAGTAATTCTAAACATTATTTCAAAAATTATATGAAGTTTGCAGAAATTTGTTAATACCCTCATTTTCCATTATATGTTCTGTATGATGCCATCAATTATAATCAGTTATTACTTTAAACTGTTTAGTGCCACAGAAATAAACAATTTTTCTTGTCAGTGATCTCTTACAGATCTTTAGAAGTTGATGAGTTTACAAAACTGCTGATTGAAGTTCAAGCAGAACAAGAATTAATTACATGAGATTGCATGAACTGATAAAGAATGATTATGGTTTTCAATTTGGAACATTGCTGGTTCTTTAGTGTTCTGTTTTCTGGAAAATTGTGAGTTATAGATAGCTTAAGAGAAAAGGTGAAAGGGTATAAAATAAATTGTTGTGGGTTATAGATAGCTTAAGAGAAAAGGTAAAATGGTATAAAATGTGAGTTATAGATAGCTTAAGAGAAAAGGTAAAAGGGTATAAATTAAAAGGGTATAAAAAGGTAAAAAGGTATAAAAAAAGGGTATAAAAATAGTTTATATTTTTATCAATGGAAGCAAAAAGTTTATTTCTTCTCCTTACCAGATTCCTCTAGAATTTAGAAACTCTTATTGCATATTCTTATTTTCATGGAAATATGGCTGTTTGCATAAACCCAATCAGAATCTGTTCTCCTTGGAGCAGGACGTCACTGGAGACATTAGTTATATGCCTAAGGCTTTGACCTGAATGTCATATGTGAGAATGATGTGCATAGAGCCTGACTTAAGAAACTAAAGGTGACTTTATGGAGCAGGTGCTTCCAAAGCCTTCTTGGAAAATCTTGCCTGATACCTGGCTTTAGAGTTCCCAGCCTTACAGTTGAGTAAGTAAGGTTACTTTTTGGTAGGCCTGGAAACCTTAGTATATATTGAGGACCTTAAGAATAGAGGAATTTATCCAAATTTGTAAGTACTAAAAGTGAAATCTGGTGGTGAGTTCTTGTTTTAGCTTCCTATCTTTGAGAGGTTTTTAACAGTTTAATCTGAGATATCTTATAAAGTTCTAGCAAAGCAAACTCAAAAAGGCCTATGTGTTCAGTTAGCATTCTTATGGCATTTATGCAAATAATCAGGCCAGATGCAATGGGACCAGATTTAGTTTCTAAACAAGGGTAATGATAACCTTAGTTTTGTTATCTATGATCAAAAAGTAGGGGAGACTGTGAGTATAGACATTTTGGTTCAATGGAAAACTGTAATTCATTCTCGTGTGTTCTCAGTTCTAGTTTCTTCCAATATCTGACTCTGACTCTCTAAACTTACATTTCTAATTTTTTTTCCACCCTCCTGATCTGACACCATGGATAGCTAAAACCACCCTTTCCCAAAGCCCTGTTAGCTGAGACTAGATGACCTGATATGAATTTCAAAGCAATCACTGCAATCAATCACGTACGGGCAACCTCTGTGCCTGGTGTTGTGCGGGCCACTCAGAAAGTTCACAGAAATATCTAATACCACTGCCAAAAACATTCCAACTGAAAACAAGGAAATCTGTCATATTGCCACTGTCATTGCTGGGCCCAACACCTAGAAATCTCAACTGGCTGCCTGCCCCCTGGACCCAGAAACTAGAATTCCAATAATGAATCTTTGTTTTTCTTTTATTTTCATAGAAATTCCCCTCATTGAATGCCTGACTACTTGCACCATCCAGCAAGTATCTTCTACTACCAAGTAGTAGAAGCATCTCAACAGATACTTTAGCTGGTCCTTAATGAACAAAAGATGACCAAACAAGAAAATGTACTTGAATTGTTCAAAATAAAGAAGAGTGTTTCTTCTTTCCTTGAATGAATATGGGAGGACTGACAAAGATTCTTTCTATGGCCCAACTCTAATCAGGCCCCTCTGAGTTTTCTTCTCAATGAATCCCTGACTTTTAAGCTTTCATGTCCATCTCTGTATTGTCCAATTTTAGCAAGAATCCTTCTAAGTCAGTTTTGCCATAATCATTCATCCTGGATATCTGATCACCCTTGTTATCTGATTGGATTCCTCATTTTCCATCATCCTGCAGATGAGGTCTGATCACCATAACCTGCCTTCAGCAAGAATCCTATTAGGTCAGTTTAGCCAGGACCTCTCCTTACCCCTGATATTTCTTCATGGTAATCTTCCACACACTGACCCCTCCCCTTACCAACTGGCTCCTTGGCTATAAATTTCCAGTTTTCCTTCTTATATTTGAAGCTGAGCACAGTCTATCCCCCTTACTGCAAAACCTCATTGCAGTGATCCCAAAGTCTATTTTCCTGGTTCTGAATAAAGTCTACCTTACTGTGCTTTAACAAGTGTGGTGAAATAATTTTTTCTTTAATGGTTATCACACTGGTTTCTAGGAGCACAAACGTAAATAAGACAGAATGCCTTTTATCAAGGGGCTTCTACTATCTTGGGCAAGACAAACACAATTCATGGTAGAGATAAGACAGAAATGTACAAGGTGGTAGAGAGATTCAGTGTTCAGTGAAGACTTCTGCTGGAAATATGCACAAGGGGAGTCTTGAGGGTGAAATAAGGGTGAGCCAGTTGAGAAGAGACAGGAAATTGCTTTAACAAAGCATCAAGATGTGAAACAGGTGGTACTCAAGCTCCAAATTCACACCCCTTCCCCAAACCTTATTTATTTCCTTTCCACAACCGCTTACTTCGAAGTTGGAGGAGACACTTCTAGAAATGATGATCCTTTTCCTAAGATCACAGGAGAAGTGAGCATATACACAGTTCCTAAGGTCAGTGCTTTTCAGGGATGATATTTCAATTCAGAAAACCTGTTAAAGCCAAGATGTCCAGTGACCCTAACACATGCTTCTCTTATCTTCCCTTCTGATTAGATATTCTTGTTATATAACCTCAATCCTGGGTGTCAGGATTATTGCGGATCTTTGAACCCTCAGATCATCTCAATGGTATTTAAAAACAAAACTCCTTTTCCTGGAATCTTAAGATGAACAAAGTTTGAATAATGTTTGTGTATATTTTCTATTAGAGAAAATTACTACAGTTCTTTCTTGACTTCCATGGAAATCTTCCCTTTCCATAAAAATAATTGCTTCCACTATGTGGGTCTTTTTAAGGGATTCAGGCATCCTTTTATGAACACTGCAGTTTTTCTTTGGAAACATGCAGCTGTTCTGAGACATCAAATGCGGTAAGCTGATTGTGTGGCAACTGAAAAAGTTGGTCTCTTTTGTTGGTATCTTTATTTTGATTAGCATTAAAGATTCAAGAATGATTTCTAGCCTTTGTCAAGTCTTCCTGGAGGGCAAGATGCCTGTGCAATACTTGTTGGGTATCCCCTATTCAAGTTTTTGGGTGGGCATGGGCGGTGGGGTGGAGGGTCCATATGATATCATTTATAGTTCTTTGTACATAATGGATTCTCAAAAAGTCTATTAAATGATAAATATGAATAAATGAATGACGGAAACTTCTATAAGTAGACTGATGTGTGTGTGGGGAGTGTGTGTGTGGTGTGAGTGTGTGTGTGTGTGTCTGTGTGTCTGTGTGTTTTCAATAGCTTCTTAACTTGTCTTCTGCCCTTGTCTTCTGTAATTCATTCTCAGTAAGCAGTCAGAATGATCCTGTTAAACAGACTTAGTTACCAAGCTTGATTGTGTCTGATAAAGTAATTGGCTCCGGGAGTAGCTCCTGAATTCACATCCCTGTATGGAGATTCTGATGTCCAGCCTTCACAGATAAACTCTAGTCATGGGAAATGGGAGAAGGAAGAAATTAATGTGGTTGGATGCCCAACTCTGGAATAAGTGCAAAATTAGAAATGCTCAGGGGCAGCTTTGATGAACTCCGAGGCTGAAGTCTGACAGTGAGAAGGTAAGGGAGAGAGGTGAGTGATGTACCTCTCACAGTGGTCACAGAAGAGGGAGATGTTTGTGTCCCACTCACAAGCAACCACTGTGGAGAAGGCCCTCAGCTACTGGATTGGCAAGATGGCTGTCCATCATTGCCTTCTTCAGCTATTAGGTTCTGGCACAAACGTGGCTATGGCAGCAGTGTGGGAAGCTCCAGGTAGCCCAAAACAGATTTTTCCCTCACCAAGGCTGATCCCTGACATGGTATCATTTCCCAAGGATACCCAACAGTCATATATTGATTACATCGACCCTCTTTAAACAGGAAAGGGCAGTGCTTTGTTCCCATCAGATTAGACACATATTCTGGAAGAATCACCTCCCTGCCCACTTCTACCAGCACCACCAGTCATGGTTTTACAGAGTGCTGTACCCATCAGCATGCCTCAAAACATTGCCTCCATTTTGGGGCACATATTCACATACATTCTTCACAATAAACACTTGATGCGTAAATTCAAGGGATAGTTGTGGGAGAATCTACTATGTGCTGGGCACTATTCTAGGTGCTGAAATTCAGCAATGAACAAAACCAAGTTTCTATTTTACATGCCTCATAATGAGTTATCCTGGCAATTTGTAATATTGTATTTATTATTACAATTTGTGCACATTTAAGGGATACAAGTGCAGTTTTGTTATATGGATAGATTGCAATGTGGTTATGTCTGGGTTTTTAGTGTAACCATCGCCTGAAAGTTGCAGTTTTATAGCTGTAAGGGGAGGTAGAAGAAATGGTAAAACACATTAACTTTGCAACAAAATAGGCCAGAGTCTTAAGTTTAAGTGACTTCCCACAAGGTCACCCAATTAATGTCAGAACATGAACTAGAGGTTGTTTGATGATTTCTGCTCTAGGAGGAGAATATTAAGCATCTTTGTGATGTGTATCCTGGGATCTTCTACCTTCCCTAGGACATAAGGGTCAATTTTCAGATGTTTATGTTTAGGGCAGCTTTGCAATTCATTTTTGCTTTTATTATGGTTTTATCTATCTGTTTTTAAATCTCTTTACTCAGCCCAGGCCAATTACCATGATGAAATCACCTTTGGTGAAGATGCAGTATATGTGATGCAGAGAGTGAATGCTTAGTCCTTGGTTGTCTGCTATAACATGTCTTTAACACTGAGTCTAATTTATTCCAGGATTCCATCAGCTGTTCCTTCTAAAACTGGTTCTTTGTTTATAGTCAGTAATTTATATCATTATTAAAACTCCTAGACTGTGCAATAAAACTTTCGTCTTTAGAATGAGGCAATTCAAGGATAAGATGGTCAGAAAGTAAATCAGGTGTCTTGGACTATCCTCCTAGACAATGAATGTAAAAGAGAACTCTGCAGGACTTAATTTTTAATAATTTAACAAATTAGTAATCAACTCTGGTAAATCCTTTCAGTCCTGCCAGAAACGCTTAGAAGCGGATTTGGTAGAAGAAAGAAAGCAGGCTAAGTGATACAGTACTTCAGCATTACATTGTAGGAAGCAAGTCAAAGCCAAGAAAGCAAACATTTTGCCACTTAATATAATTTCACCAATAAATATGAGGTGCGGGAAAATGGATGCTTAGGTCCCAGAAGGCAATAGATAGTTTAACTTTACTGCCTACTTTAGTTCACTTTTGGGCATGGTTTCTCAGAAAAAAATTGAGATGTGGCATTAACCTTTATTAATGAATGTATTAACCTTTATGTAATGAAAAGTAAGAAGCACTTCCTTTCTGAAACCCCATTACAGCAACATTAGTTAAATGTTACACAAAAGACCTATCTATGCAAATATATTGCCACTCAGAATGAACTGAAGGCATTCAAATAATTTTTTGTAAACGATTATTTGGTGTTATGAACTAAATTGGGTAAGAGAAGACTTTGTCAAGCACCAACTCCCAGATTCTCATCTCTCTGGACCATTGACTACTCTAAGAACCATACACCAGTAAAACTGCAGCTTAGCAAGGGAATGGATCTAACTACTAGAAGCTGTTTTTCAGTGCTTCCTGAGAGCATCCCTTGTGACCCCCAACCCTCCTGGGCCTTACTACCTTTCTTTCTGGGAACCAATGCAGAAATCTCTTTCTGTGACTTTCTGGTTCAAAGAAGCTGAAGGAGCTTACAAGCCAGAGGTAACCATATAGCCTTAGACCTTTAATGATGAAGAAAAGCATATTAGAGTTATTTCATATAAATATAAAAATCTTGTTTTTCTGTCTCTTATATAACCTAGTTTAGGAAAATAATAATAACCATAAAATAAGAAGGGATTAGTGCATTACCCTTTGGAAGACAGTCTACCTATGCTGACCTCCCCTCTAGGATCAAATTTCAGAGTGATGATTATGCTAGTTCTCTAGAGGCATCATGTTTATTTCCTTGTAGAAATTCAGGAGCAAAAAGTTAGTCATTAATGGGAAGATGCCAGAGAGTCCAGAGCCATTTTTAGAATAGGGGAATCAGCATTTCTAAAAAGACTGATATATATTCATAAGATTTATTTCATTTGAATTTATCTAGTAGTTTTTGTTTGTCACCTTTAATGTAAGTACTTGGATTGGAAAGGATGACTATGGGCTTACAGATAATACATAGTCCTATACAGACCCCAGTGGAGAGGTAGCCTAGGAGTTTGAGCAGAGGTTTCAAATTTTGTCCCATTTATTGTGCATATTTGGGCAAGTTATTCAACCTCTGTAAACCTCAATTGTTTTAAGTTGTCTAATGGAAATGATCACAAGTACTATTTTTGTTATTTAAATCTTATTTTATTCATAAGCATATATACAAGTACTTTTTAAGGTTGAGAATAACATACGTAGGGCTTAGCACAATTCCTGGTAATAGCAAAGCACAGATTTACTAGACTTGGCCTTAAGGAAATTAAGTTTCATCATCATATTCTAATTAATTTCAACTAGCAAATACTTGTTTTTTCCGCCTACTGTGTGCCAAGCATTGTATTCAGCCTCAGGTTATGACCACGAACAATATGGAGACAGGGGAGCTTTTGGCCCAGATGGCAACAACAGTGAGGACTGAAGAAAGGAAACTCTGAGAGGTGCTCTAATTTGGAAAATTCCTGGATGGCTCACTCTACTCTTCCTCATTCCAAGAAAAGCCCAGTAGAGATGGCTTTTATTTACCTCATGGCTAAAATAATTATATATGCCCAGACTAAGGTTGGATTTGACATTCTTATAACAAAATTTTTATTGATCTTTCATGATACTTGTTATGGAATTTACATCTCAGCTTGTATAATTGATGTATTAGTGCTTATTTACGATTTCTAGGCAATCATTTTGTAGAAAATTTCCACTTTGTGGTAGTCTCCTTTGGAGCCCTGTGGAAATCTGAAATACAGATGGAAACTCATTACAGAATGATATTCATAAATATAATTAATATTTAATAAGACTATGTCATTCATATGTAAAACTCCATGACACTAAATTCTTGATCTTGTGAGTTTGACCCCAAGGCTAAATCTCTGGTAACTTATTTGTAATTTAGATTTTTAAAAATTCCACTTGCTGCCTTCTTGAGGCTCACATAATAATTTTCTGGGGACATTCTACTTACATCTGCTGCTATTCATAGGTTGCCAGTAATTGGGATTGTTTTAACGGGGTGTTTAGTTCATTTATTCTCAACTTCTTCCCAGATTTTTCAGGGAAATAGAATATTTTTTCCTGTTCCTCTGAATACCTCCCTAGGTAATCCAAAGACTATTTTTACTGTAAATTTTCCATAATTCCATGGCATGGCATACTACTTATTACACATATAGCATTATATTTTTACTACAGTTACTTGGAATATTTTTGGTGTCTTATAATTTGATTTTAAGCTCCCTGAAGGCATGGACTGTGTTTATTTGATTTTTCTATCATCTGTAATGCCCAGCATGGTGCCTGGCTAATTGATGGAACTTAAAAAAAAATGTGTTGAATTGGTAGGTACTAACTTGAAAGGCATAGAGCATAAAAATAATTGGTATGTCATTTTTTATTGGCTGAAACAAAGATAAATTAATAATGAAGAGATAAACCAGTGTCGGTTGTATTACTATTGCATTTCAGAGGGTCAGAGGGTAATGAATCTCACAGGAAATACAGAAATTATGCAGTAGTAACCAGGAGACTCCTAAGTTTTTCAAAGCACTATGTTGGATTTCTTTAAAAATCCAGGCTTACCAGAGTTTAAAGTATTTCAAGACCTTGTCTGTAGAATGGGCTGCTAGTCTAGGATGCATTTAAGGCAGACTAGGCAGTCATCTGGGAAAAGCCAGGACAGGTGACTGGCACAGGTGGTATACCTGGTAGGGCTAGGTTTACAGTAGGTGGTAGTTTCTATTAAGAGTAGTAATAGCTATATGGCAATGTCTAATGCAAGTAGAGGCATAAAAGTAAATAGAGTGCCTTCTGTGGGCTAGGGACCATGCTGGACACTAGAGACCCAAAATGTGATGACTTTATATCTGTCTTCAAACGCCCCTCAATTAACCATCCTGAGTCGGTTTGTTAGGCCTTGCTTACTTTCTGAATTTTTTTTTTAGTTGATAAAGCCATCATGACTTGGACTCTGCATTAGATAGAAAGTCCTGATTAGTGTCTCTATATGTTGTACATACAGTCCCACCTGAAGCTGAGGGCTTTACTTGGGCTAAACCAGAAGCAATAGTGTTTACCATGAAGCAAATCTGAGAAAAATATTGCTATCAAATTTGTTAACCAAAATGGGAAAAATATTGCATTTACTTGGTCTGAGCATGAATATTTGGAAGCAATAATAAAAACTTATTTTGACTTTACCCATATAATATGCATATAACTTTCAGCTTGCTGTGTGTATTACAACTTACATTCATCCATAAAATTAGCACATTACCTAGTGATGAGTTATGTCTCATTTGGTGTCAGACTATGAATGTGTTCTTGTGGTATCTCTTGGAGGGCAGTTATAATGAAATCCATAGGCAGGAGCAGCATTGAGAACATTCACAGACAATATCATCATACATTTGGAAAAAATTAAACAATAGTTCTTTTCCCATCTTAAAAATCAACAACAGGCCAGGGGCAGTGGCTCACGCCTGCAATCTCAGCACTTTGGGAAGCTGAGGCAGGTGGATTGCTTGAACTCAGGAGTCTGAGACCAACCTGAGCAAGACAGTGAAACCCCGTTTCAACAAAGAGTACAAAAATTAGCCGGGTGTGGTGGCATGCACTTCTATTCCCAGCTACTTGGGGGGCTGAGATAGAACTGCTTGAGCCCAGCAAGTTGAAGCTGCAGTGAGCCGTGTTCATGCTACTGCACTCCAGCCTGGATGACAAAGTGAGACCTTATCTCAAAACAAACAAACAAACAAACATGAATTAAATTAAAAACAGTAACAACAGAGCTTCTGATCATCAAAAAATACTTTCTTTTTACTATATTATCCTGAAAAAAATTCCAGAAGCTAAACATAAAGAATCTTGATGTTTTTGTTAATTTATCAAGTATATCATCAATAAAAATGAAATTTCACTTAAGCTTAATTTAAAAATTAGCTATTTTTAAAATTACATAAACAGGATGATTGTCTGTCTTTTCCTAGACTTGTATTCCTCATTTGCTTTCTCTTCTCTTACTCGTCCCATCTCAACCATTTATTCTGCTCCTCTCACAGGCAACTCCTCTATCCAGTTCCTTCTAGGAATATTCCAGCTGAGCTTCATGGAGAGAACACATGTAGGTGCTACAGCTGAGCTGCAGCTACAAGTCATCCCAGTCCTGGTGGCAGACTTGTGAGTGAAGCTGCCTCTGATTCTGGCCCCAACTCACAGAGGCACCCCCAACTGAGGCTTCACGGAAACCATCTACCATCCCTGTGCCCTGGCTGAATTCCTGACCCACAGATTTCATGGACATAACAAAATGGGTTTTTTATACCATTGGTATTGGAGTGGTTTGTTATGCTGCAGGAGTAATTGGATAGTAATTTCAATATCTGATGAAAGCAGACCTTAATCATTATTCCTCTTTTTCCCAGAAATTTTCTGACTATTCTTGGTATCTTTTCATATACATTTTTGAAACATTTAATAGTCTCTGAAGTCCCTTTTCTACAACCACTACCATTATATAGATATGGAATCTAATACATGTAATTTTATTAGGATGGTTTAACAATTGTTTTCTTGTAATAATAATGTTGATTTTCTGTTCAAAAACAGGATACATATTTCTATTTATTAAATATTCTAAAATGTCTCCATAAACGTTTAAAATGTTCAATGATATAAGTTCTATACATTATTTGTTAAAGGTATTCTTAAGTATTTTATCTTTTTAAAAATTGACTTTATTTTTAGAGCAGTTTTAGATTCATAGCAAAATTGAGCAGAAGGAACAGAGATTTCCCTTTTTCCTCTGCCCTAACACAGGCATAGCCTCTCCCATTGTCAATGTCCCCCGTCAGAATGTTACATCAGTTACACACAATGAACCTACATTGACACATCCTTATTACCCAGAATCCCTGGTTTATATTAGGGTTCACTCTGTGTGGTAGATTCCAAGGGTTTGAACAAATGCATAATGACATGTATAATGGTGGGGCCACATATTTTATTTTATTTTCTAAAATTTAATTTTTAATGTATGTGGGTATGTAGTGGGTATATCTATTTATGTGATACATGAGATACTTTGATACACTCATGTGATGTATAATAATAAAGACATCATGGTAAATGGGGTATCCATCCCCTCAAGCATTCATCCTTTGCATTACTAACAAATTATTACTGACTATAGCCACCTTGTTGTGCTGTCAAATACTAGGTCTTACTAGATCTTATTCATTCTTTTTAACTGGTTTTTTGTACCCATTGGCCATCCCACTCTCCACTACCCTTCCCAGCCTCTGGTAATCATCCTTCTACTTTCTATTTCCATGAGTTCAGTTGTTTTGATTTTCAGCTTCCATAAATAAGTGAGAAAAAGCAAAATTTATCTTTCTGTGTCTGTCTTATTTCACATAGCATAATGACTTCCAGTTCCATCCATGTTGTTGCAAATAACAGAATCTCATTCTTCTTTATGGCTGAATAGTATTCCATTGTGTATATGTATGACATTTCTTTCTCCATTCATCTATTGATGGACACTTAGGTTGCTTCCAAATCTTGGCTATTGTGAATGGTGCTGCAATAAACATGGGAGTGCAAATATCTCTTTGATATCCTGCTTTCCTTTCTTTTGAGTATATAAGCAGTGGGATTGCTGATTGCTGGATCACATGGTAGCTCTATGTTTAGCTTTTTGAAGAACCTCCAAACTGTTCTATAGTGGTTGTAATAATTTACGTTCTCACCAACCGTGTATGAGGGTTCCCTTTTCTCCACATCTTCACTAGCATTTATTGCCTATCTTTTTGATAAAAGATAAAATATTTTATCTTTATATTACTATTGTGAATTTGATATTTTCTTTTATTATATTTGTAATTAGTTTTATTTATATTTTATTAAACTGATTTTTATAGTAATGTGGTAGCATCCACTTTGCTAAATTCTGTTATTGTTTTTAATAGATTCTCTTGGTGTTTTCAGGAGTAAAATTATGCCATCTGAAGATAATGGTAGTTTTACTTATTCTTTCACAATTTTTGTGACTCATCTTTCCTATTACATTTGTCTAGTGTTTTTATTTTATTCATTACATTAACATGAAATCATTAGTGTTTCATTTTAAACATGATACTGGCTTGATTTGAAGTAGCTATAGTATGTGTTTTTATTGATCTCTCAATCATCTAAAATAATGTTAAGAAACTATTCCTTTTTTAGGCTCCATGTGGTGGCTCATGTCTGTAATCCCAGGACTTTGGGAGGCCGAGGCAAGTGGATCATCTGAGATCAGGAGTTCAAGACCAACCTGGCCAATATGATGAAACCCTGTCTCTACTAAAAATACAAAAATTAGCCAGGCTTGGTGGTGTGCACCTGTAATTTCAGCTAATGGGGAGGCTGAGGAAGGAGAATCACTTGAATCCACGAGGCAGAGGTGACAGTGAGCTGAGTTTGTGCCATTGCACTCCAGCCTGGGTGTCGCGGTGAGACTCCATCTAAAAAAATAATAACAATCGATCAGTCAATCCACTTGATTGGTCAAAAATAAATGTTAAAAATATCTTGTGGAGAAATAGACTCCTGGCACTATAAAAATGATGCTTCCTGGAGAATAATTTGGCAAGACTGCAAGAATGGCAAAAATGATTATAAGAATAGGTTGTCTCACTTTGGGGAATACATTCCCGAAAAATAATATAAGAGAAAAAATATTTGCATACAGACATTTGTGGCTGCTCTATATATTACAGTCAAGAGCTGGAAACTGTTCAGCTGTGGGGTGACAGCTAAGTAGATTGTGGTTTATTTGGGGAATGAGGCTTCCTTCATGTATGACAACTATGAGAACTATTGAGAAGAAATAGTTATGTGATAGTCATAATCCCCAAAAACAGAGAATCTGGAATTATGATCAAATAGTGATAGTAACAAGGGAAACATCTGTCTGAATAATTACCAAGTAGAAATAGGTTCAGAATTTGTAAACAGTCATTGATTTGGGAGATTGGGGTTTTGTTTGTTTGCTTTTAGTTATTTTGTGCTTATTATTCATACATGCACATTTCTACTTCATTTTAAATTATCCATTATATAACATATATGCCTGAATATTTGCTTCAAGGAAATGCACCTTTATAAGTAATATTCAGTAACTACCAGGTTTGAGAATGAACGTGTCAGAACAAATGAGATTGTCCTGTGAGAGAAGAGGCAGGAGCCAGGGAGGAGGATCAGAGCTGGCCGGGGCTCAGCTGGTAGGCAGGGCAGTCGGGGCAGGATGGCAGACCAAGGAACCATTCTGGGAAAGTTTGCAAAGGTCAGGGATCCCCCCCACCAACCCCGCCAGGTGATTGAATTATCGTGGAGGGTCTGGAAGGCAGAGGAAGTTTTGTTGAGTTCACCAAATAACTCAGACCAACTGGAAACCAAGTGGAGTTTCTACGGGACCAACTAGAATAGGGATCAGCTACATGGGGATGGGTGGGGCAATGGTGTCTGTCTTCATTGCAGCTCTGTCTGCAGAGCTAGCACAGTGATGGCTCATAGTAGGTGCTCAATGAATGTCTGCGAAGTGAGTTAATTTCTAGAAAGGGATGAGGCAGTGGTACGACTCTTTCCAAAGCTTTCCCACCTGAAATGCCGTAGCCCTAGTCAACCAAGCTATCCAAAACCTTGGCTTGATGGGGAATCTCCTCCAGTAGGGGGCACTGTGGACACGGTTCAGCATCTGTCTCCCAAGACTGGGGAGGGGAAAGGGGGGAATGAGACTGGGCCAGGTGCAGGGATCACTCCTGTAATCACGCTTTTGCCTGGCCAAGGCAGGAGGATGGCTTGAAGCCAGGAGTTCGAGACCAGGCTAGGCAACATAGTAAAACCCCATCTCTACAAAAAAATTTTTAAAATTAGCCAGATGTCATGGCACGCACTTGTAGTCCCAGCTGCTCGGCAGGCTGAGGCAGAAGGATTGCTTGAGCCCAGGAGTTCAAGGCTGCAGTGGGCTCTGTGCCAGTGCACTCCAGCCTGACTGACAGAGTGAAACCTGGTTTCCCAAGCGGTCGGCAGAGAGAGATGAGATCAGGGTGTCCCGCTTTCGTGCACGTGGAGGGGGTAACTGGAAACTGTGTACTGTAGGGGATCGTGCACCTCGGGTGGGAAGAGCAGCTCTCCGGAGTTGCACGGGAGCTATGGGCAGCGGTCCTGGCTGGTGAAATGATTCTAGCCTCATGGCCCACCCAGGGGGCAAAACAGGAATAGAGACCTTCAGAAATGAAACGTCACTTGGCTGAAGAAGATAGTCAGTCCCACAGGTGCCCTAGAGATGGGGACGCCAAGTGGCTTCTCAGGAAGCTGTAAGAATCCACAAGGCATTATAAGATGGAGGGAAATATTAAGCTTTTGTCCTAAAGAGATGAGGGGGGCGGGAGCAGCACAGAACACTGGAAAAATGAGAAAAATGGATGGGAAGTGTTGCATCGAGCATAATTTGGAGGTAAAATCTCCAGCACTGTAACTGAGTGACCTGGGGACACCATACAAAGCCCTGCTCAGGACCGAGGCAGAGTTCGTAGATACAAGGAAACCAGGAACATGCTTGTAATCCCAGCATTAGGGAGGCCGAGGGTGGGGGGACCACCTGAGGTCAGGAGTTTGAGACCAGCCTGGCCAATATGGTGAAACCCTGTATAACTAAAAATACAAAAATTAGCCGGGCATGGTGGAGCATGCCTGTATCTAGCTACTCAGGGGGCTGAGGTGGGAGAATCGCTTGAACCTGAAATGCGGAGATTACAGTGAGCTGAGATTGCACCATTGCACTCCAGCCTGGGCGACAGTGAGACCTTGTCACAAAAAGAAAAGAAAAAAAAAAGGGAGAAATCAGGAACATCATGAAAGATAATAGCAAAATGCTCCACCTCAGCCCACTGCATCATACCTGGGATTGTGACAATTAACTTGATAGATTGTTCCTATTCCTGTTCAGAACTGGCTAGGTTGTGCACGGACAGACCAGTGAAAAGAGAATCTTGTTTGGGTAAGGAGGAGGGAAGTAGACAACCTCTTTCATATTCTTGGTGCCAAGAAATGGGGAGAGAATGAGGTAGCACAGATCTGGGTTGCATGCCGGCCTTTCACTAAACAGCTGTGTGATCTTGGTCTAGTTCCTTAACCTTTCTCAGCCTATTTGTACATCGGTAATGTCGAGATAAGAACATCCACCATGCCCACTTCACAGAGTTGCTGTGAGGATTGGATGAGAAATGTAGAGAAGTATTTTGGACACCATAAAGCTCAAATCCAAGGTATCAATTAGGAAAAAGTTCAACTGACTTGTACCCACCTGATGCCCCTCCATCAGCATAAGCGTGTATGAGGATGTCAGGTACATGTGTTGTGCTGGTGAAAGCTCTGGAACACCTGAGTAGAGCTGCCATCTGCAAATCAGCTTATCCATTAGAGGATTCTATTTTGTTTTGTGTTCCAGCAGTTACTCGAAGAAGCCACATCTGAAGTCACAACAGTCACTTCAGGAGTAAAGGGACCAATGGCCAGCTTGTTGAAATGTAACACCATTCCTAAAAAACAGCTAAGAATCAGATCATATTAATTAAGAACTCATAACCATAGACATTTAGAAAAAGTTAAAAATGACAGGAGTGGCCCAATCTTTTGAGAGTTTAGAGAAAATATAATTTGGAAAGGGAATAGCTCTCATTTTATTATAGCCTTATTATTGCGATATCTATAAAGCAATGCCATATTCTAAATCTGCGGAGATAAAATTCTAAGGGGCGAAAGTCCAACGCAGAAGTCAAAAGCTTGGCAAGGAAATTGATGAGGTTGGTGACCTCAGCTGGGCAGGGTTGGACAGGTGAGTGCCAGGATCAAGGTTTCTGATTGTCTCTCCTTGAAAGGTAAGCAGAGAACTAGGGCTATCCCATAAATTAAGTGGGAGATTAGATAGGAGTGGAGACTTCTGTATTGAGGAGAAAGTCTTGGATGAACTAGGGCAGAGAACTGCCAGAGAGAGTACCCAGGGAGATGTTATTAGCAGAAGAAAGACCAAGTTCAGATGCAGACTTGGGAAAGTAGGCAACTTAACTGAAGGTAGAAAAATTAGACTACCCAACTGGATTGTGAATGAGGCGTATGAAATGGATCAGGACAGGAGCAAAGATAGATTTCCTAGAAACTGCAGACTCCTATGATTGGAGAGATGCACGGAGCACAGCAACATCACACAAGATCTCACCTAAGGTGAGGGGTGGGAAATCTTAGGGACCAGATAGAGGAGGGCTTTTGTATAAGAGATTAGGAAGGAGGTTTGGGAAGGTTTGGGAGGGCAGCTTGACTTGTCTCCAGAGAAAGGTGGAACTGGTTAGCTTAGCAACCAAGAGAGATCGGGTTGAAGATGAGGAATCAGGACATTGGTGCCTAGTCACTGAGTGCCAGCCTAGCCCATTTCTCTACGTTGCCATGGGGTAAAGCCAATGTGTTGTAAACTCTCCAGTTCCTTTGGTTATGGATTTTGTATCTTTTCTCTGTTTCTTAATAAAGTTCTTTTGAAAAATTGAAAAGAAAAACAGAAAGTATTCCTTTTAATATAATTTTTTAAAAAGATCAGAAATATGCTGAATTTTTCAATGCCTCTTTGGCAACTTATAGAAATGATCACACAAATTTTCTCTTTATATTTATTAATATAGTGAATTATGTTAGAAGTTTTCTATGTTTATTCATTTATTCATCAACTTAATACATATTTACTCAAAGTGCAAAGCACTGTTTCTATTCTAGGTACTAAGGATACTGAGGTATTTAAGAAATCTAGGTAATAAATTTATTGTAGTATAAATCTCAGTAGGTTGTGGAAAATTATTATTTAGTATATTGCTGGATTTTATTTGCCAATAATTCTTTGAGGATTTTTGGATTAATTTCCCAAGTGAGACTAGTGTGTGGTTTTCTATTTTGTGATACCTTTATTGCATTTTGGCATCACTGTTATTCTGGCTTTGGAAAAATAATGTGAAAACATCATTCTAATTTCTTCCAAGGAGTCCTTCCTGGGAATCTACTGGAAAGATTTAATTGCATGTGTACATCAAAAATATATATTTAAATATGTTCTACTCAGTAGAGGAGTATGGTAAGTGACTATAGCTGTAACAATGAATGAGATAGCTCTATAGTACATGCTAATATATGTACTGATATGGAACAATCTTTAAGGTGTATTGTTACATGGAAAAAAACCAGACCACAAAATACATGTTTTTGCTTGTGCTAAAAAAATTGTGTTGAATGAATAAATGGGCATATTAATAATGGTATATATATGTTATGTATGTATATATATGTATGCATAAATGCATTTTTTTTCTCTTTCCAGCCTCTATAGAAATTATTGGGAAATTGATTTCCAAATCCTTTCAGAGTTAATAAAAACCATAATTACATGTCTCATGGGGCTTGTGGTTATGAAATTCCATGTTTGCATCCTAGAAATTAAATGTGTGACAGTGACAATGCCACATAAGTTTCTCTTTCTGCACATATAGGAAGGCTGTATTTTCCATTATCCACTGTAGTTAGCTTGGTGCTATGGAATGTGGGCAGAAATGATGTAAGCCACTTCTTAGACTTGACTTTTTAAAAATGTCATTTATTCCAGCTCTCTCTTGCCCTTTATGTCAACTCCTGGGGTCATGTGCTGCTAAAAATGCCTAATGAGGGCCCTGGGATCACTCTTTGGAGGAGAGCTGAGCAACCCACATGGCTGTGAGCAATACATAAACTTTCAGTGTGTTATAAAAATGAGATTGTGGGGTTATTTGTTGCCATAGCATAGCCTACCTCATCCAGACCAGTATGTTCTGAGAAGGGCTTCTTTACAATTGAGGACTTCCTAGGCCAATTTGTATGACAAGAGAAAGCCTTTGATTAAGAAGTCAGTGTGCTGAAGAAGGCAGTAATAGAGATCCAGCAGAAAAGAGATTTGGATAAAATTATTTGTTTTCAACATTCTGGGAAGTTTGGCTTAGGTTATGGCATCTTAGGTGAGAAATTTTACCTGAAACGTATCTGAACTTCCAGAGTTGCCAGAAGATTATTCTAAGTGTGAAGCCATTAGTCTCCCCTCTTGGGCTCTTTATGCCATCTAAGACAGATTGGAGGTGCTTTTGAGATAGTATATATTTGTCTTTGAAGAGTTAACTTGGAAGAAAGAAGGCATTTATGATTGCTACTTGAGACATGAACAAGCTATTAATATTTCCCTTTATCATGACAATTCCTGGTTACAAATGTGAGTGAATGACTTAGAATGAAAATAAGATAAAAATATTTTTAAATGACCATACAATTATAAAAACAATTAGTTATTTTAAAAAAAAAAGAAGAAAAAATTGTAAACAATGCTGTAAATCTGCATACAAAATATCCAAAAGCTATAACTAAATCAATAGACTGAGCTTCATATGTCAGAGGGTAGTGAAGAGGTAAGGAAAAAGCATAATAATGAAAAGGAGGTAAAGAGGGAGAGGAATAGATTCACAGGTCATTGTGTTTCTTAGAACAACTTTAAATGTAAAAGTACAGTAACTTTTAAGAGATTATCCCCAAGGAAAGCTAATGTCAATTCAGGGTTAAGAAAGAGTAAAGTTGAGAGAGAGTTTAGCATGAACACAGCTACCAATCAGACTATTCCTCTCTGATTCTGGAAACATAACCCACAAAGTATACCTTATAATGGCACTACCTTAGAGGGTAATGAGATGTGACAATGGGATAGTGCTAGTGTGGGCACGGTAGTCTGAACACTAAATTGGTCTTTTTTTTTTCCATAGGAAATCTCCCTTTATATAGAAACTGTGTCTTATTTATGTTTGAATTCTGAATACTAACTGAGGTCCCTAGAGAACTGAATATCTTTGGATTGTAGAGGTCAATAAACCTAAGAAATTATTTTGGAACCAGAGTGATGAGGATCCTCACTACAAAGGCAAGGAATTTAGCTCTTTTTCAATTACCCCCTGCATTTAAGTGTATTTGCATTTGGCTAGTCATTGACATGATTTTAACTGTTTTAAATATGCTTTAGACATATATTAAATATGTTAACTATGAAAGAAAAGTGTAAAAATGTACATTTTGAAGGAGACACGCTGAAGGGCATTCATTCAGGTTGCCATTCTATGGCTCCTGCACCTCCTGTCCTCCCATTGTCTGTAATTTTACTGGCCATTGACAGTCCCAGGAGTGCCAGTCAGTATTCATGTTCTGCAAACCTTCTCAGCACCTAAACTTCAAGATCCCTTGCCTAGAAGGTTGATTGATGACTTCTAGGCTCTTGTTCTTGCTGTCATGCCTTGCTTCAGATTGTAACACGGAAGAAGAGGCACCACACAGGCCAGTGAATTTTTGAGCCTAGTAGTGGTTATCATCATGGCCAAATAGGAACAGCTCTGGAGTGCAGTTCCCAGCGAGAACAATACAGAGGCCCCCACAGGTGATCCTCAGGCAAGCAGGGTCTGGAGTTGACCTCCAGCAGTCCTACAGCAGAGGGACCTGACTGTTAGAAGGAAAACTGGAAAACAGAAGGAAATAACTTCAACATCAACAAAAAGGACGTCCACTCAGAGACCCCATCCAAAAGTCACCAACTACAAAGACCAAAGTTAGATAAATCAAGGAAGGTGGGAAGAAACCGGTGCAAAAAGCATGAAAACACCAAAAACCAGAAGCCTCTCCTCCTCCAAAGGATCACAACTCCTCAACTGCAAGGGAGCAAAGCTGAATGGAGAATGAATCTGATGAATTCACAGAAACAGGCTTCAGAAGGTGGGTAATAAACTTCTCTAAGCTAAAAGAACATGTATTAATACAATGCAAAGAAACTAGGAACCTTGAAAAAAGGTTTGATGAAATGCTAATGAGAATAAACTGCTTAGAGAAGAATATAAATGACTTGATGGAGCTGAAAACGCAACA
>CAUYLG010046338.1:0-27735 GCA_963573385.1 Cacajao melanocephalus
AACATAAACCCCTCATCCCCATTTTTCCCCCCCATTTAACCCTATCGGTACAACACCTTCATAACCTTTTTTTTTTTTTTTTTTTTTTTTTTTGCTGTAACTCATGCTCACTGCATGGACCAGCCACACTGAACTCTGGGCTATGTCGTTCATGCCTGTGGGCCTCTGCATAACGTTTTCATTTTTCTTTTTCTTTTTTTTTTTTTTTTGAGATGGAGTCTCGCTCTGTCTCCAGGCTGGAGTGCAGTGGCAAGATCTCGGCTCAGTGCAATCTCCGTCTCCCAGGTTCAAGCGATTCTCCTGCCTCAGCCTCCTGAGTAGCTAGGATTACAGGCACGCACTGCCACACCCACTTAATTTTTGTATTTTTTTAGTAGAGATGGGTTTTCACCATGTTGGCCAGGATGGTCTTGATCTCCTGACCTCATGATCCACCCTCTTGGCCTCCCAAAGTGATGGGATTATTGACCTGAGCCACAGTGCCTGGCCTGCCTAACCTTTAGTTTCTCTTAGCTGTCAGGTCAAGCATCACTTCTTTCTGGAAGTTTTTTTCCAATCCTCAGAGTTAGGTCCACCAGCTTCTGTGAATTAACAGCATTTATCACAATGTCATGATTGTTAGGCTTCTCCTCCAGGGGCATATAGCACAATGCTGAGAGCCTAGCTCTGGAGTCAATCTGGATTTGAATTCCGACTTTACTCCTTACTGGCTATTCACATAACATGTGTGGTTTTGTTTACTTGGGTCTGTCGCATAATGAATGCAATATAAATGCTACTTATTATAGCAATCAGCTATTGGTATACAAGAAAAGAGACCCCAGAACTCAGTATGTTGAAACAACAATACTTTAAGCTTTTTTTCATTTTTTCTTTTTTTGAGATGGAGTTTCACTCTGTCTTGAGGCTGAAGTGCAGTGGTGCGATCTCAGCCCACTGCAACTTCTGCCTCCCGGGCTCAAGTGATTTTCCTGCCTCAGCCTCCCGAGTAGCTGGCATTGCAGGCATTCGCCACCATGCCCGGCTAATTTTTGTATTTTTAGTAAAGACGGGGTTTTACCATGTTGGCTAGGCTGATTTCTAACTCCTGACCTGGTGATCCACTCACCTTAGCCTCCCAAAGTGCTGGGATTACAGGTGTGAGCCATCATGCCTGGCTTTTTCCGTTTTTCCTACAGGCATTCAAAGCTATGCCTTTCCCTCCTAGCACAGCTTTAGCTGCATCTCAAAACATTTTTTCATGTATGTTCATTAGCATTCAGTTCACAATATTTTCTGATGTCCACTGTGATTTTTTTTTTTCTGTGACCTAGGAGTTATTTAGAGATGTGTGGTTAAATTTCCAAACAATCGTAAATTTCTAGTTATCCTTTTTGTTGTCAATTTCTAGTTTAATTCCACTGTGCTCATACTTTGCAAGATTTCAGTTCTTCAAAATCTGTTGAGACTTGCTTGACAGCCCAGCATATGGGCTATTGCGGGGGCTCTTCCAAAAGTAGCAATCATTTATTTTTGCCCACATGTCTGAGGACTTGGCTGATGTGGGTGGGGACCAGCTGGACAGCTTTGATGCATACTTTGGCCTCTTTCTGCAGGTTGAGTTTAGGTCAATTCTGCATGTATTCATTTTTTTTCTTTTTTGACACATAGTCTCACTCTGCTGCCCAGGTTGGAGTGAAGTGGTGTGATCTTGGCTGTCTGCAACCTCCACCTCCTGAATTCAAGTGGTTCTCCTGCCTCAGCCTTCTGAGTAGCTGAGATTACAGGCACTTGCCACCATGCCAGACTAATTTTTTTTTTTTTTTGGTAGAGATGGGGTTTCGCCATGTTGGCCAGGCTGGCCTCACACTCCTAACCTCAGGCGATCCGCCTGCCTCAGCCTCCTGAAGTGCTGGGATTACAGGCGTGAGCCACCTTGCCCAGCTGGCGTGTATTCATTCTGAGGCCTTGGCCAAAGGAATAGTGACAGAGATAAGAAAGCAAGTCAAAACATGGAAGCCTTCTTGAGGGATGCTTGGAACTGGTTACCTGTTGAGCAAAGCTGGTCCCACACCCCTAAGTCAAGAAGCAAGGGTTCTGTCTTTGGTGAGAATAATAGCAAAGTCCCATGGCACGCAGAGTGGATCTACAGAGGGTTGAAAAAAACGGAATAATAATTCAACTAGCTCCTGTAACCCCAGCTACTCGGGAGGCTGAGGTGGGAGGATCTCTTGAGCCCAGGAGTTTGAGGCTGCCGTGAGTGACGATGGCACCACTGCACTCCAGCCTGGGTAACACGGCAAGAGCCTGTCTCAAAAAAAAAATTCAATCAAGCATATCGTCACTACTTCTGTTTCCCTCACTGGACTCCAAGCTCCCAATGACAGGAACTGGAAGAAGCTACTGTGTTTTCCAGAGCTTGGAACATAAGCACTCCATGAACGCATACCGCGTGCATCAGCTAATCACCGGAAGCCAGAGTATTTTGGCGCTCTGACAGACTGGGATTAGGTGATGCTGCTTCTCAGACACTGGGAAACGGTCCTGATGCTGCAGTGGAGTGCTGACCCAGATTTGGAAGGAGATGAAAGGAGTGTGTTTTCATGCCTCGTTTCTGCCCTCCTCTTTCAGCTTCTCAAAGTCTCCACTCAACATTTAATCACTCTGGCATTTGTCTGACATGCTGTGAAAGGGTGTTTTGAACAGCTCTATTTCGGGATTTTGGCAACGTCACCTCCCCACCCATCAACTCCTTCCCCTCAATCTGTTCCCACGAGGGCAGAGAAGTGTTACTTGTCCTGTTTGTTGACTGGGTTGGGAAGGGGGGTGGGGTGGTGGCGATGGTGCTAATTTGTCTTGCAGATGCCTCTGCCTGGACATCCTTGTTTTCCTTCCATTTTTTTCTCACCAGCTTTAAAATATTCTAACAACCCACATTCCAAGATTCACATCTATCCCAAGGTTCCCTGGCTCCTAAATGGCTTATGCAAATCTTGAAGGAGTCTCTTACTTTCTGAGGAGGAAGACGGCTCTTTAATCTGAACTCCACGATGTTGAAAACACACTTGCAGGTAGAGTTGGAAATGGGGAGGAGCATCGTGGTTAATATCTAAGCGGCGACCAAGTGGTTTCTGAGATTCTCAGATCTTCCTCCGTTTCCTTCATTAGGCTCTCACGAGGAGGATGTGTTGATACCCAGAGTCCATGCTTGAAATAATCAAAACACTGGCGATAGACTAAGTGGCTTCCTTTTTCTTTTCTTTTTTTTTAAGGCAGGGTCTTGCTCTGTCTCCCAGGCTGGAGTGCAGTGGCGCAATCTCGGCTCACTGCAACCTATGCCTTTCCGGTTCAAGCAATTCTCCTGCCTCAGCCTCCCAAGTAGCTGGGATTACAGGCATGTACTACTATGCCTGGCTAATTTTTTGTATTTTGTAGAGACAAGAGTTTTACCATGTTGATTGGCTGGTCTCGAACTCCTGATCTTGAGTGATCCGCCCACTTCGGCCTCCCAAAGTGCTGGGATTATAGGTGTGAGTCACCATGCCCAGCTCTTTTTTTTTTTTTGAGACAGGATCTTGCTCTGTCACCCAGGCTGGAGTGCAGTGGTGTGATCTTGGCTCACCGCAAACTCTGCCTCCTAGGTTCAGGTAATTCTCCTGCCTTAGCCTCCTGAGTAGCTGGGATTAAAGGTGCCCACCACCACACCCGGCGAATTTTTTTTTTTTTTTTTTTTTTTTTAGTAGAGATGGGGTTTTGTCGTGTTGGTCAGGCTGGTCTCAAACTCCTGACCTCAGGTGATCTGCTTGCCTCTGCCTCCCAAATTAATGGGATTACAGGCATGAACCACCATGCCCAGCCGTGACTTTTTTTTTCAATATTTTAATTTGAAGATGTTCAAACCTATAGAAAAATTACAGTGCAATGAACACCCACAAACCCTTCACCTAGACCCCTTCGTTGTTAATGTTTTCTACAGAGGTTCATCTGTTTCTGTCTGTCTCTCTTTACAGACATACACACAGGTATGTCTATTTCTTTCTCTCTCTACAGATATATACACAGCTATGTATGTATATACATACATATGCATTATTATTATTATTTTCCTGAATCTTTTGAGAGTTGCAGACATGCTGATCCTTCACTCTCAAATACTTTAGTGCGCATCTCTTAAGAATCAGAACATTCTGCAGCCGGGTGCAGTGGCTCATGCCTGTAATCCCAGCATTTTGGGAAGCCAAGGCGGGTGGATCACCTGAGGTCAGGAGTTTGAGACCAGCCTGGCCAACACGACAAAACCCCGTCTCTACTAAAAATAAAAAAAACAGCAGAGCATGGCGGGGTGTGCCTGTAGTCCCAGCTACTTGAGAGGCTAAGGCAGGAGAATGAATTGAACCTGGGAGGCGGAGGTTGCAGTGAGCTGAGATTGGGCCACTGTACTCCAGTTTGGGCGACAGAGCAAGACTCCACCTCAAAAAAAGTTGCAGAAGACACAATGCCTGTTACACCTCAATACTTGAGAGTGTCTTTCCTAAACCCAAGAGCATTCTTTTGTAAGACCATTAAACGACTGTCAAAATCAGGAGAAGTTTGCTCTAACAGCCACCTAATGCCAAGGCCTTGTTCATAATTTGCCAATAGCCCCATCATGTCCTTTAGGGCATAAAGGTCCAATTCAGAGTCATGGCTTGTATTTAGTTGTTGGGTCCCTTCAGCCTCCTTCAGCTGAAGGGACCCAACAACTGTCTTTCCTCATCTTTCCTGTCTTTCCTCATTCCCTTGTCGTTCCTCATCTTCTATGACCTTGATGCTTTTAAAGAGTTTGAAGGTGACTAGTCGCAGTGGCTCATGCCTGTAATCTCAGCACTTTGAGAGGCCGAGGTGGGTGGGTCCCTTGAGGTCAGGAATTCGAGACCAGCCTGGCCAACATAGCAAAACCCCGTCTCTACTAAAAATACAGAAAAATTAGCTGGGTGTGGTGGCATGTGCCTGTAATCCCAGCTACTCAGGAGGCTGAGGTGGGAGAACTGCTTGAACCTGGAAGGCAGAGGTTGCAGTGAGCTGAGGTCGTGCCACTGCACTTCAGCCTGGGTGACAGAGTGAGACTCCACCTCAAAAAAGCAAAAAAAAAAAAAAAAAAAAAAACCCCTAAGAAAAAAACCTATAGAGCTGTCATATTCCTCACCAAAGCCCTGGTATTAGGACTGTAGCAGCTCCCCATTATCTGAGACAATATATTTATTCCAAGACCCCCAGTGAGTGCCTGAAACCACAGATAGTACTAGATCCTATATATGCTGTGTTCTTTCCTATGCATATGTACCTAGGATAAAGTGTAACTTATAAATTAGGCTCTGTAAGAAAATTAACAGCAATGATTGAAAATACAGTGGAACAATTGTAGCAAATAATTACAGTTATGTGAATATGGTCTCTCTCTCTCTCTCAAAATATCTTTTTGTACGGTACTCACCTATTTTCAGACTGCAGTTAACCACAGGTAGCTGAAACTACAAAATGTGAAACTGCAAATAAGGTGTTGGTGGGGGGACTGCTGCGTTCCATGAAATTGATGTCAAAATCCAGAAGATTGAGGCATGAGGACTACAAGATCTGTGGATGCAGAGAATTCTAGAGACTGAGGAATGGGATTTGAACCCAAATAGGATATCAGAGAAAGGAAGAAAAAAATGAAAACCTGGCCAGGTGCGGTGGCTCACGCCTGTAATCCCAGTACTTTGGGAGGCAGGGGTGGGTGGATCTGAGGTCAGCAGATCGAGACCATCCTGGCCAACATGGTGAAACCCCCTCTCTACTAAAATACAAAAAACTAGCTGGGCGTGGTGGTGGGCGCCTGTAGTCCCAGCTACTCAGGAGGCTGGGGCAAGGGAATCCCTTGAAACCTGGGAGGCAGAGGTTGCAGTGAGGCGAGAGTGTGCCACTGTACTCTGGCCTGGTGACAGAGTGAGACTCTGTCTCAAAAGAAAAAAAAAAAAGGAAAACTTACCCCCAAAGTCAAACAGAGAGATTTCAAAGTCAGATCCTCCAAAAGTTCTAAAAGTTTGATATTCCAAAATAAGTCTTTTATTACTTTTAGAGGTGGGGGTCTTGCTCTGTTGCCTGGCCTGCAGTACAAGGTACAATCATTGCTCACGGGCTCAAATGATCCTCTCACCTCAGTCTCCCAAGTAGCTGCTGGGACCACAGGTGTGCGCCATCATACCCGGCTAATTTTTAAATTTTTTTGTAGAGATGAGGTCTCCATATGGTGCCCAGGGTGGTCTTGAACTCCTGAGCTCAAGTGATCCTCTTGCCTCGGTCTCCCAAAGTGCAGGGTTTACAGGTATGAGCCACTGCATCTGGATTGTTTTTGTTATTTTCAGTCACCACTTTTGAAATTTTACATTTTAGGATGATAGCTGCATTTTAATTTTATTTAAAAAAATTTTATTATTATTATTTTATGAGATGGAGTTTTGCTCTTGTCATCCAGGCTGGAGTGCAGTGGTGCGATCTTGGCTCACTGCAACCTCTGCCTCCTGGGTTCAAGTGATTCTCCTGCCTCAGCCTCCTCTGGGATTACAGGCACCCACCACCATGCCCAGCTAATTTTTGTATTTTTAGTAGAGATGGAGTTTTGCCATGTTGGCCAGGGTGGTCTCAAACTCCTGACCTCAGGTGATCTGCCCGCCTCGGCCTCCCAAAGTGCTGGGATTACAGGCATGAGCCACTGCACCCGGCAGATAGCTGCATTTTTATGCATCACAAATTTATTGCAATGGTTTGTTTGGGCAAAGGCAATCATGCACAGCAGAGAAAATCAGGCTGTTAAAAAAGTCCAATGTTGCTAAATTTAATATATGTAAACCTCTAGGACTGTGCCTGAGCTGTTATGATAATTATTTTTCTTTTGCAAAAGTTTTTTTTTAAACTTCTTATCCTGCTCCAGGCATTTAGGCGTTCACACGAGACGTCTGTGTGCCAACCTTTCATGTTCTAATTTGACGAATGTGACTTTTCAAACTGAGGACGCAACAGTGGAGAGGAGAGGAAAAACTGGAAGTAAATTTGGATATAATCAGTTGTGGGCGCAGAGAAGCGTTTCCGTGCTAAGGACAGACCAAACATAAGCAAACAGGCCATTTGTTAATTTCAGTGAGTTTGTTGGCAGAAAGAGGCAGGAGGGTGATGCCAAAAGCTTTTCCAAGTTTAAATTCAGGACAGCAGGTTCCCCAGGAGTGGGGAAGTTTTAGAATCCTTGCTCCCATTCTCACTGGAACTTTTTTGTGATCTTCAGGGGTTGCCACATGGAGGGAATTAATTCCAAATTCCCTCTCTGCTTCTCTTCCCCAAATTATCATCCAGACTGAAATTGGAATTAGCGTGTTTTTTTAAAAAAAAAATCAATTAATTATTTATTTTTGAGATGGAGGCTCGCTCTGTTGGCCCAGGCTGGAGTGCCATGGCGGGATCTCAGCTCACTCCAACCTCCGCCTCCCAGGTTCAAGCTATTCTCCTGCTTCAGCCTCCCAAGTAGCTGGGATTACAGGCGCCCACCACCAGGCCCCACTAATGTTTGTATTTTTAGTAGAGATGGGGTTTCGCCATGTTGGCCAGGCTGGTTTCAAACTTCTGACCTCAGGTGATCTGCCTGCCTCAGCCTCCCAAAGTGCTGGAATTTAGGCATGAGCCACTGTGCCCAGTTCATTTTTTAATTTAATTTTATTTTTGAGATGGAGTCTTGCTCTGTTGCCCAGGCTGGAGTGCAATGGTATAATCTCGGCTCACCACAACCTCTCCTTCCTAAGTTCAAGTGATTCTCCTGCCTCAGCCTCCCAAGTAGCTGGGACTACAGGCACGTCCCACCACACCTGGCTAATTTTTTTTTTTTCCTGTATTTTTAGTAGAGATGGGGTTTCATCATGTTGGCCAGGCTAGTCTTCAACTCCTGACCTTGTGATCCACCCACCTCGGCCTCCCAAAGTGCTGGGATTACAAGCATGAGCCACTGGGCCTGGCCCATTTTTTTTTTTTTTTTAAAGAGAGGGTCTCACTCTGTTGCCCATGCTTGAGTGCAGTGATGTGATCATAGCTCACTGCAGCCTTGAACTCCTGGACTCAAGGGATCCTCCTGCCTCAGCCTCTTGAGTAGCTGGGACTACAGGCATGTACTGCCACACTGGCTAATGGAAAACATTTGTTTTTGTAGAGTTGGGTGTCTCACTGTTGCCCAGGCTGGTCTTGAACTCCTGGTCTCAAGCGATCATCTCGCCTCGGCCTCCCAAAGTTCTGGGATTATAGGCATGAGCCACCATGCCTGCCCCTAAATGTTTTTTGACGAGGAGATAGATTGCAGAGACCTTTCCATCCAGCCTTCCAAATGGGGAAACTGAGGCTCACATGGGCAAAGTGACTTATGTATATCACTGCTAGGAGAGGTTCTTAGCTATATCCTCTTTAAAAAGAAGCTTAATATTCATCACATAATAAATACATTTTCCACGGGGCATGGTGGCTCACTCCTGTAATCCCAGCATTTTGGGAGGCTGAGGTGAGTGGATCACTTAAGCCCAGGAGTTCAATCAAGACCAGCCTGGACAACATGGTGAAACCCTCTCTCTACAAAAATACAAAAAAATTAGCTGCGGGTGGTGGTGCATGCCTGTAGTCCCAGCTACTCAGGACGCTGAGGTGGGAGGATTGCCTGAATCCAGGAGGTCAGGGATGCAGTGAGCTGTGATTGCATCATTGCACTCCAGCCTGGGCAACAGAGTGAGACCCTGTCTCAAAAAA
Organism: Cacajao melanocephalus; assembly: GCA_963573385.1. Taxonomy (NCBI): domain Eukaryota; kingdom Metazoa; phylum Chordata; class Mammalia; order Primates; family Pitheciidae; genus Cacajao; species Cacajao melanocephalus. Next base: position 8,773 of record CAUYLG010046338.1, read on the forward strand.
AATTTTTTTTCTTCTCAAACAAATGGGATCAGCGAAGTGCTGTCTACCTATCTTTGGAAGTTCTTTGCTAAGTTCTGTGTGTTCCTCTCAGAAAACGAATTATGCAAATTGTAGCTGGGGATAATGATGTGTAATGTTTGCAAGATTCCCTGAAAATTCATCCTTTTTCCAAAAATGATGCTTGCTAGACAGCGTAAGGCTATATTCAGTAGCAATAACAAACAAATCAGAAACTTCAGTGGCTTTATACAGCACAAGCTTGTTTCTTATTCCTGCAAGGCTGGTTAGCAGGGCTCGCCTCCAAGTGGTGATGCAGAGATCCAGTCTTCCTCCATTTTGCAACAGCACCATCTCTCACGTGGCTTTGGAAGCCCACCAGGAGGGAAAGAGAAGGACAGAGGAATGTATCAGCTCTTAACTCCCTCATCCCAGTGGTGATAACTCATTGGCTGGAATGAGTCACATGGGTCTGTCTCATCTGCAAGGGGTTCTGGGAAATGTAAGGGAACATAGAGTGAGCACCAACACATGGTTTATTATTTCTATTGGAAAGTAGAGAGAGACCTGCCTTTTAGGACCTTGAATATGGCAATGTAATTATGTTTGGGTATCACCAGGATAATAAAAGGGTCAGAACACTTTTTCTTTTCTTTTTTTCCTTTGAGAAGGGTCTCACTTTGTCACCCAGGCTGGAATGCAGTGGCACAATCATGGCCCACAGCAGCCTTGAACTCCTGGGCTCAAGCAATTCTCCTGTCTCAGGCTCCAGAGGAATTGGGATTACGGATGAGCACCACCACCCCTGGCTAATACATTTTTTTGTGTGTATACAGATGGGGTTTCACCATGTTGCTCAGGCTGGTCTGGAACTCCTGGGTTCAAGTGATCCTCCTGTCTTGCCCTCCTAAAGTGTTGGTATTATAGGCATGAGCTACCACACCCAGCCATAGAACACGTTTCCCTTTAGACACAGCCATCTGGACATGCTATTGATCTTCAGTACACATAGCTGGCAAATTCTATGTCTTTCACAAGACCAAGTAAACCACATTTGTTTGAGGGTGACATCCTGCTTAGAGATTTAAACCCCTGGCTTTCAGCAGAGGGTGAATACAATGAGGGTAAGTCAGTCAGGATAGGCTAAATTTTCATTCACTGCTGAGGAACAAACTGTCCCCAAACTCAGAGGCTGAGAACAATGATGATGATGATGATTTCTCATGGCTCTATGGTTGGCTGAGCTCAGCTGGGCAGTTCTTCTGTTCTATGTGGTGTAGGCTAAAGTCCCTGATTGGAAGGTGAGAGAGCTGCGGTATTTATTCACCAACTTTTGTCAGTTACTAGTTGAGAGCTGCTCTCGGGCATACATTCTGTGGCTACATGTGGCAAAGCAGGACTCAATGGCAAACAAAAGGCCCCAGTTTTGGCCCTTGGGAAGCAGTCTATTTTGCAGACTTTGAAGAGGTAAGGGCAAGGGGGATGGCTAGAATTCCTGTGCAATTAGTGAAAACCAGATGGAAAATGCAGCATGGTTATTGTGGCAGAGACTGCTAATTCCACTCTCAGTATTCATCCCCCCTCCCCTCCCCTCCCCTCCCTCCTTCCCTCCTTCCCTCTCTTCCCTCCCTCCTTCCCTCCTTCCTTCCCTCCTTCCCTCTCTCCCTCCCTCCCTCCTTCCTTCCTTTTTTTCTTTTTCTTTTTTGAGACAGGGCCTCACTCTGTTGCCCAGGCTGGAGTGCAGTGGCGCGATCTTGCCTCACTGCAGCCTCCACCTCCCCAGCTCCAGTGATCCTCCCACCTGAGCCTCCCAAGTAGCTGGGACCATGGGTATGCACCACTATGCCCTGCTGGTTTTTGTTTATTTTTTGTAGAGAAGGGATCTTAATATTTTGCCCAGGCTGGTCTCAAACTCCTGGTCAAGTGATCATCCTGTCTCAGCCTCCCAAAGTGTTGGGATTACAGGTGTGAGCCACTGTGTCTGACTCTAATCTTCTTCTTTTTTTTTTTTTTTTTTTTTTGAGATGGAGTCTCGCTCCATCACCCAGGCTGGAGTGCAATGGCATGATCTCGGCTCACTGCAACCTCTGCCTCCTGGGTTCGAGCAATTCTCCTGCCTCAGCCTTCCAAGTAGCTGGGATTACAGGTACCTGCCATGCTATTTTTTTTTTTTTTTGTATTTTTGGTAGAGACGAAGTTTTACCATGTTTGTCAGGCTAGTCTTGAACTCCTGCCTCAAGTGATCCACCCACCTCAAGTGATCCAGCCGCGTCAGCCTCCCAAAGTGCTGGGATTACAGGCATGAGCCACTGTGCCCAGCCTAGTCTTCTTTTTGACAGAACCCCTACCTTCATATTTATGGGGGTTAACAATGTGCTTAGCTAGAAAACTACATTTTCTAACTTAATGCAGATAGCAGCAGCCCAATGAGCTGTAAGTGGAAGTTATTGAATGAGGCTTTTAGTAAAGTCTTTAATGATGATGGCTCAGTTGAGAAGTATGCCCTTTAGCCCTAGCCCCTTTCCTCTTAATATTGCCTGGAACATGGATATGATGCCTGGTGCCCTTGCAGCCATTTTGTAGTCATGAGGCAATCTTGAGCATGGAAGCCAAGGATGACAGAGCAGAAAGTTAGAAGGTCTTTAGGTCCTTGATAATTGTGGAGCTGCCTTGCTAGCCATGAACTGCCTACGGTGGTGCACCTACGTGGGAGAAAAGTATACCTCTGCCCTGTTTAAGTCACTGTTGTGTTTCTCTTCTATGCAGCAGAATTGAATTCTAACTGATAACATATATTCACATTTTGAAAGGGAAAAAAATAAGTATTACTAAAATACTTCCTCTTCCCTCCTTTTCTCTCCTCCTCCTCCTCCTATTCTTTTCTCCTCCAATTTCTTCTTTGCTAAAATGTGCTTAAAGGGTCTGGATATTCTGGCCGGGTGCAGTGGCTCACGCCTGTAATCCCAGCACTTTGGGAGGCTGACGCGGCTGGATCACTTGAGGTCAGGAGTTCGAGACCAGCCTGGTCAACATGGTGAAACCCCATCTCTGCTAAAAATACAAAAAATTAGCCAGGCATGGTGGCACATGCTTGTAATCTTTGGGATTGGGAAGCTATTTGGGAGGCTGAGGCAGGAGAATTGCTTGAACCCGGAGGCAGACGTTGCAGCGACCCGAGATCAAGCCAATGCACTCCAGCCTAGGCAACAAGAGTGAAACTCTATCTAAAAAAAAAATGGAAAAAGGGTCTGGGTACTCCTTGCTGGGTTGTGGCTAGGATCAAGTGAGACAATGCTCTTGGGGCACATGGAGTAAGGCCTGGCGCCTAGGAAGGACCCAGCAATTAGCAGAGCTTACTATTCTAAAGTAGAGTAAGTCAGAAATTACACTTCCTGGTAATGGAATACTTTTTAGTGCACAGTGCTCCGTGTTTTGATTAATTTGTGGCTCAGCGCGACTCTCCCAGGGGACATAATGAACCATATTGCTTTTCAAAAATCCCTGGCATTTGGCTATTTATTCTTGTTACGTGAAACCCCTAGACAGTCTGCTTGTTTAATTGCCCTGATTGGAGCTGTAAGAAATCGTGTGGAACATCTGTAAGCCAGGTTTTTATGACACAGGCTTTTGACGAACAGAGGAGAATGTTATGATCCCAGTTTTGACCAGTGCAAGCCTCTTTCAGTTTGTTCTCATGTTCGTTAAAAAAAAAAGAAGAAAAGAAAAAAAGAAAACACTCCTTTAGTTTTTAAAAGCGTTTTCCTTGCTTTCTGATGCAAGTTGATATTCTGAACTCTGCCTGTTCATTTGCAGGGCACATATTTTTGTTTTGGTCCTTGTTTTCTCAGTGCTGAGAACAGATCCTGACACTGAATGAATGAATGAATGAATGAATTTTTGCATTTCACTTATTCCTCTGCCTCTTCCGTCATAGTGCAATTTTCTCCATTGATTAAGTCAGAAATCAGAACTTGGGCATTACTGGGCTACTCCAAAGGCTCTGTGAGGTTCAACCTGCCCTCTGACATCCCTTCATTGCAGCTCAGCCCAGCTGGGCCCCAACTCCAGGATCCTCAGGCTAAAAATAGCTCAGTGCAGCCTTAACAGCTCCCAGGATCCTGGCTATTTTTAGGATAGAGGGAAGGATGAAGGATACATGTGACTGAGGGTCACCGCCAGGAACATCTCCTTCCACCATCTAGAGATGCTCACAACTGGGAAAGGAACGTCTCCTTCCACCATCTAGAGATGCCCACATCTGGGAAAGACTCAAATCCCGGAAGTAGATGATCACACCCACACGATACGGTTTCCCTCAATTCTGGATTTTGAATGCCGGGCAGCTCACATGCCCTGCTGGAGGTGAAAGAGTGTGGCAGAGTCAAATCAGAGAAGTCATGAAGGTTCTATGCAGACTCTTAACTTTTATTACCAACTGCTGAGCAGTAGTTATTGGATAACTACTGTCCCTTCATGTCCAAGGAGGATTAGTTCTGGGACTCCTGCAGATACCAAAATCTGTGGATGCTCAAGTCCCTGATATAAAACAGCATAGTATTTGCATATAACCTATGCATATCTGTCTGTGTTTTGAGATGGAGTTTTACTCTTGTCTCCCAGGCTGGAGTGCAATGGCGTGATCCCGGCTCACTGCAACCTCTGCCTCCCAGGTTCAAGTGATTCTCGTGCCTTAGCCTCCCAAGTAGCTGGGATTACAGGCGCCCGCCACCGCTCCTGGCTAATTTTTGTATTTTTAGTAGATAGCTCAAATGATCCTTCTGCCTCAGTGTCCCAGAGTGCTGGGATTACAGGTGTGAATCACTCTGGTTGGCCCCGAGGGGCTTTCTTTAAAGCTGCCAAAGACTGCATAGTAGGCTGGAAGTATCAGGGAAATAACAGCCACGTTCTTCATCCCTTAATAAGCAGCCCTAATGAGTGAAGGATGGGAGCTGGTGGATCAATACCCCAACTTCCTCTCCCCTCACGCGGGATGACTCTCAGGTGTGTGTTCCGCTCAGTTCCCAGCATTTTCCAGCAGGACAGAACCCCTGTCGCCCACAGAAATAACTTGCTCATCATGCACCTTTGTGTGCTGTCCTCCCTTCTCTGTGTCACATCCCTAATTTCTCCTGGGGTCTCTCTCTCTTTTTTCTTTTCTTTTTTTTTTTTTTTTTTTTTTGAGATGGAGTCTCGCTCTGTTGCCTAGGCTGCACTGGAGTGCAGTGGCACAATCTTGGCTCACTGCAACCTCCACCTCCTGGGTTCAAGCAATTCTCCGTCTCAGTCTCCTGAGTAGCTGGGATTTCAGGCTTGCCACCATGCCTGGCTAATTTTTGTATTTTTAATTAGAGATGGGATTTCACTGTCTTGGCCAGGCTGGTCTTGAACTTCTGACTCTGTGATCCACCTGCCTCAGCCTCCCAAAGTGCTGGGATTACAGATGTGACCCACTGTGCCCAGCCAGCCCTGGGGTCTCTCTTAAACAAACTACTTGTCCATGAGCCCTTGGGTCATTGTCTACTTCTAGGGGAACCTAAATGAAGATAATTGCATTCCATGGCAGAAGCCCGCAGACCCATGAATTAAGGTGCCAATATTAGCACCTAGAGGTTCCTTGGAATTCTCCTAGTCACCTGGGGACACTATTCCCCCAAGTTAGGAGCCCGGTAGGGCGGAGGTCCCCCGGTCTGAAAGCTAGCTCTGTTCAGTTTCCTTCCTTGATATTGTGGGAAAAAAGCCTTCACTGGAGCTCAGCACATCCCTTCTCCTGGTCACTTGAGTGTCATTGGCAAACATCCAAGCGCATTCATGCTGGATAAAAAGTTCATGGGAAGTTCATCCTTGGCATGTCTGTGTTAGATCAACCTTCCTCCTTGGAGGCCAGCTAGAGAGTTCAGAGCCAAGGTCATATGGCAAACAGCTCTGGCTACATGCCATGTCTGCCATTGTCCTGCAGACATTCTCAAACGACACTGGGACACTCACCCAGGAGCCAAAGCAATGAGCTTTGGGTTGGCCAAGTGTGCTTGCCCTGGGAGGCTAGTGTTGGGAACAGTCTTTGTGTTAAGACAACTCTCAGTCGGATAATTCCCCGCAAAAGGGAAGTCTGAGTGCTAATGGGAAGGTGTGGTATAGCCAGAAATATAGCCAATGTCACCTACCCAAGGGGAAGGAGGGCTTTGTCACCTTCACGATTTCTTTGTTGCATTCATAGATTTTTCCAGTGCAAAGAAAAAAAAAGTTTCCTGCTATAGCAAATGCTATTAGTGTCCCTGCTTCTACCCCTTTGGACTACCCTGGAGGTCACTTGCAGGTTGTTCCTTTTTATTTTATTATGATTGTTTTTAGAAATAGAGTCTCATTCTGTTGCCCAGACTGCAGTGCAATGGTACGATCGTTGCTCACTGCAGCCTTGAATTCCTGGGCTCAAGCAATCCTCCCGCCTCAGCCTCCCAAGTAGCTGGGAGTATAGGCGTGCGCCACCACACCAGGCTAATCATTTTTATTTTTTGCAGAGATAGGTTATCATGATGTTGCCCAGGCTGGTCTCAAACTCTTGGCCTCAAGTGATCCTCCCACCGTGGCCTCCCCAAATGCTGAGATTACAGGTGTGAACCACTGTGCCTGGGGCAGGCATCTCTTTTACACTAACAGGTCGCTGTATCTCTCTGACTGGATGATTTTCCTAGGGCCGCTTTAACAAATAACCACAAACACTGGCTTTAAGTAATAAAAAGCTATTGGCCAGGTGCAGTGGCTCATGCCTGCAATCCCAGCACTTTGGGAGGCTGAGGCGGGTGGATCATGAGGTCAGGAGTTCAAGACCAGCCTGCCCAGCATATTGAAACCCTGTCTCTACTAAAAACACAAAAAATTAGGTGGGTGTGGTGGCGCACGCTTACAGTCCCAGCTACTCAGGAGGCTGAGGCAGGAGAATTGCTTGAACCCAGGAGGTGGAGGTTGCAGTGAGCAGAGATCACGCCATTGCACTCCAGCCTGGGCAACAGAGTGAGACTCCATCTCAAAAAGAAAAAGTAAAAGAAAAAGAAAGCTATGGAGTCATAGCAACACAAAATGGATTAAGACAATAAATATGCTGGCGCCTTGATCTTGGACTTTCAGTCCCCAGAACTGGAAGAAATAGTTTTATTTTTTATAAGCCACCTAGTCTGTGGTTCTGGTTCTTTCTTTTTGTGTGTGTGAGACGGAGTTTTGCTCTTGTTTCCCAGGCTGGAGTGCAGTGGCATGATCTCGGCTCACTGCAACCTCCACCTCCTGGGTTCAAGCAATTCTCCTGCCTCAGGCTCCTGAGTAGCTGGGATTACAGGCACGTGCCACCAGACCCAACTAATTTGTATTTTAATAGAGACAGGGTTTCTCCATGTTGGTCAGGCTGGTCTCAAACTCCTGACCTCAGGCGATCTGCCCGGCTTGGGCTCCCAAGCGTGAGCCACTGGGCCTGGCCCTTTGTTTTTGTTTTTGTGTTTTTTTGAGACAAAGCTTTGCCCTTGTTGCCCAGGCTGAAGTGCAGTGGCATGATTTTGGCTCACTGCCACCTCTACCTCCTGGATTTGAGAAATTCTTCTGCCTCAGCCTCCTAAGTAGCTGGGATTATAGGCGCCCGCCACCACACCCAGCTGTTTTTGTATTTTTAGTAGAGACGGGGTTTCACCACGTTGGTCAGGCTGGCCTCAAACTCCTGACTTCAGGTGATCTGCCTGCCTTGGCCTCCCAAAGTGCTGGAATTACAGGCATGAGCCACCGCGCCCAGCTGGACAGTGAGCAAGCCAAAAGCACTGTAAAATGAAAGCCTTCAGAGCCGCCTTCAAACAACGCCTGAGAGACTGGTGGGTCGATATTCTACCTCTGTGGGACAATTCTGAGGGAATCTGCTGCATAGTCCCTCAGAGAACCTTGGAGGGATTGAGCCTTATTGCTTAGCATGGGATTGTGCTTAGCGTGGGATTGTGCCTCGTTGCTTACTGTGGGGATGTGCTTGTATCAGACAGATTCTTAGATGGCCTCCAATCATCCCTGTCTCCTGGTATTCATTTTCCATGCAATCTATTTCTTTGCAGCATGGGTGTACTTCCAATCCACAGACTATGGCAAAGGTGATGGGAATGTTATATCATGATGATGTCATAAGTTCTACGATTATGTCATAAAATTGTCACTTCTGTCTCACTTGCAGACTCTTGCTGCTTTTGATGAAAAAAGCCATGATGGTGGGGAGGGTCCCATGACAAGGAACTGAGTTCTGCCTCTAGTCAAGAGCCAGTAGGGGCCCTCACTCTAACAGCCTGCAAAGAACTGAATCCTGCCAACAACTATTGATCTTGGAACTAGACTCTTCCCCAATTAAGCTTTGAGCTGAGACCACAGCCCTGGCTAAAACCTTCTTTGCAGCCTGTGAGAGACCCAAGAGCTCAGGAACCACCTAAGATGTTCCCAGATTCCTGACCCTCAGAAACTATTAGATAATAAATATGAGTTATTTAATGTCATTTAAATTTTGAGGGTAATTTGTTATGCAGCAATAGCTAGCTAATACATTATCACATCTTTTATTGGCTTCCTTTCCCTATCTTGCTTTCTAACTCTTTCATCCTGCTACCTAAGATCACCTCCCCCATGAACTATAGTGAAATACTTATCTCCACGTCTGGTCTTGAGGGAACCCCAACTAAGTCATCTGCCAGTAGGATTATGGGCCAGCTTTTATTTGTATGAAAATCAGTGTAAGTTGGAAAACATCAAAGAATATATAGAGTGTTAAAGCTTCTGCCTGGTTGTTGATAATGGCTGGATTTGCACTCAGCATCCATCCCAGCCTCTTTCCAGTGTATTTTCTTGCAATGCAGAGGCTGAACACCTAACAAGGCATTTTAAAGAATCCCTTGCAGCTAGGGTGCTGGATATGAATTCATTTGTACCAACTGGAAGCACTCTAGATTCAGAAGGTGGGAGTGAGTTGGAGCCCAACTCTTTTCTGCCTCAGCTCTTTGTGCTGTGAGAATGGTTGGTGAGATCTTGGTTTTAAATTTTGATTTTCTAGCAGAATTTGTTTCCAGTCTCTAGCTTTGTGAATTTTAAGAGATGTTTGCAGTTGTAGCATCAGCTTTCTTTCTCTCTCTCTCTCTTTCTTCCGTCTTCCTTTTTTCATTCCTCCCTCCCTTTCTTTCCCTCCCTCCCTCTTTCCTTCCTTCCTTCCTTCTTTCTCTTTTTCTTTCTTTTCCTTCCTCCCTCCCTCCCTCTCTCCCTTTCTTTCTTTCTCTTTTTCTCTTTCTTTTCCTTCCTTCCTTTCTCCTTCCTTTCATCCTTTCTCACTCCTTCTTTCCTTCCCTCCTTTCCCTTTCTCCCTTCCCTCCTTTCCCCCTTCCTTCCTTCCTTCATCTCACTTTGTCGCCCAGGCTGGAGTGCTGTGGCACGATCTCAACTCACTGCAGCCTCCGCCTCCTGGGTTCAAGTGATTCTCCTGTCTCAGTCTCCTGAGGCAGGTGTGCATCACCATGCCTAGCTAATTATTTCTATTTTTAGTAGAGATGGGGTTTCACCATGTTGGCCAGGCTGGTCTCGAACTCCTTGAGCTCAAGTGATCCATCCGCCTTGGTCTTTCAAAGTGCTGGGATTACAGGCGTGGGCCACTGCACCGGGCCAGCATCAGCTTCCTGATACGTGAATTGCAGCCCTGGAGTTGTGGTTTTGAACTTAACGTTTTTGGGCAGTGGCCCCTCTATTTCCTCCTGTATTAATTAAGGCAACAACTGCTGCTGTAACAGACAAACCCCATAACTCCAGTGTGTTTTAAGACAATAGAGGTTATTTATCAGAAATTGACAAAAGAGACCATAGAGGGAAGATTTTTGCTCCTGTGAAGTTCTGTGGGGGTGTCTGACCATTGGCTTCCTGTGCAAGTGAGTCCAGGACCTCCAAGAAGCAGAGGTCAAGATGAGCTCAGCCATGTGAGAAATTCACCAGGGGCAATGCTGGTGTGGGGGAAATGGGGATGAAGCCAATGAGGCTGGGAGAGCCGTTGACGGTGCACAGACGGCAGAGAGTAAATGAGAGAGGGAAGCAAGGACGGTGGGGTGGAAGCATCTTACACTGCAGGACGCTTCTGAGAGACTTTGGCCAGGCCATTGAGCTGAAGTTGCATGTCCCAGAAGAGTTCTGGGTCTCCTGGGACCTGGCTTGCCACAGTGTCCCTGCTCTGCTCAGGCCCGGGTGAGAAGCAGCCCCTGGGAAGCATGGCGTCGGTTCCTGTGAAGTGCTGGACTTCAGAGCTCAGCATCTAGGGTGTTTGTTCAATCACACTTCCTGCAGAGCCCAGAGGTGCATTTGCATGATTATCAGCCCATGATTTCAGAATCCAAAGTCTTTCCATCTTGTGGCTCCCCCATAGCCAAGGCCTTGGAATTTTGCTTTCAGTGGATGAAGACATAGAATTAGAGCTATGGAGCATCTGTGGGATATTTTTTTTTTGTTTTTTGGTTTTTTTTGTCACCCAGGCTGGAGTGCTACGGTGCGATCTTGGCTCCCTGCAATATCCACCTCCCTGGTTCAAGCGATTCTCCTGCCGCAGCCTCCTGAGTAGCTGGGACTACAGGCGCCCGCCACTATGTCCGGCTACTCTTTGTATTTTCAGTAGAGATGGGGTTTCTCCACGTTGGTCAGGCTTGTCTTGAACCCCTGACCTCAGGTGATCTGCCCGCCTCAGCCTCCCAAAGTGCTGGGATGACAGGCGTGAGCCACCGTGCCCGGCATCAGTGCGAGGTTTTGAGCACCACACCCGGAAGTGACGCAGGTACTTCCGCCGACATTCCATTGACCGTTCCTAACTGCAAGGGAGGATGGGAAATAGAGCTGGGCTCCCAGAGAGCGCCACCGAGATTCGGAAATGGGTTCTGGGCGGGCGTGGTGGCTCACGCCTGTCATCCCAGCACCTTGGGAGGCTGAGGCGGGAGAGTCACCTGAGGTTGGGAGTTCGAGACCAGCCTGACCAACATGGAGAAACGCCGTCTCTACTAAAAATACAAAATTAGCCGGACTTGGTGTTGCATGCCTGTAATCCCAGACTGGGGAGGCTGAGGCAGGACAATCGCTTGAAGCTGGGAGGCAGAGGTTGCGGTGAGCCGAGATTGCACCATTGCACTCCAGCCTGGGCAACAAGAGCCAGACTCCGAATCAAAAAAAAAAAAGTATTCCTTCTGTCTAACTGAAACTTGTACTCTTAGACAAAAATCTCTCCATCCCCCTACCACTCCCGTTCAGCTCCTGGTAACCATCATTTTTCTCTCTGCATCTTTGAGTTCAATATTTTAAGATCTCATATAGGAGAGAGGAGTCTTTTTTTTTTGAGACGGGGTCTTGCTCTGTCGCCCAGGCTGGAGTGCAGTGGCATGATCTCGGCTCACTGCAACTTCCCCTTTCCAGGTTCAAGCGATTCTCCTGCCTCGGCCTCTCGAGTAGCTGGTACTATAGGTACACATCACCATGGCCCGGCTAATTTTTGTATTTTTAGTAGAGACGGGATTTCACCATGTTGCCCAGGCTGGTTTTGAACTCCTGACCTCATGATCCACCCGCCTCGGCCTCCGAAAGTTCTGTGATTACGGGCGTCAGCCACCGAACCCGGCCGGAATCTTCTTCTGCTACTGACTGACAGAAGTCGTCGATCCATCCCCAGCTCCCTTGCCCTTCTAGTGGGGTAACTGTCAGGTGGCTTTCTACCTCCCGTTTTCCAGGGGATTAAGCCCGTGTTGCCCACAGCAGTAACTCACTTTTGCTGTATCCTTTGCTGGCTGCTTTCTCTTCCTCCTCTTTCTTACTTATTCTCTACTGATACTTCCTTGGGCTGTTTCCTAAATCGTCTACTTATCCTCAAATCCTCGTCTCATGCTTGGCTCCTGGGGGAATTCAAATTAAGACATTCTCAAAGTAGATAAGTAGATTGAGAATCTTAAGTCTATGCAACTTGAACATGATGTGTGTGTGTGTGTGTGTGTGTGCGCGCGCGTGTATAGAAAGCACAATTTAAGCCAGGTGCAGTGGCTTATCCCAGCACTTGTAGAGGCCAATGTGGGAGAACTGCTTGAGGTCAGAAGTACAAGACCAGCCTGGGCAACATAGCAAGACCCTATTTCTAAAAAATAAGAAATAGATTAGCCCAGTGAGGTAGTGTGTGCTTGTAGTTCTCTGCTCCTCTGGAGGCTGAGGTGGGAGGATCACCTAAGCCCAGGAGTTTGAGGTTACAGTGAGCTATGATTGTGTCACTGCACGCCAGCCTGGGCAACAGAGTGAGACCTCGTCTCTAAAAAATAATAATAATTTTTAAAAAGCAGGCTCGATGGCTTAAGTTTGGGTGTGGTGGCTCATGCCTGTAATCCCAGTACTTTGGAAGGCCGAGGTGGGTGGATCACCTGAGGTCAGGAATTCGAGATCAGCCTGGCCAACATGGTGAAACCCCATCTCTACTAAAAATACAAAAAATTAGCCAGGTGTGCTGGCAGCTGCCTATACACCTGTATTCTCACCTACTCGGGAGGCTGAGGTAGGAGAATCGCTTGAAGCCGGGAGGTGGAAGTGGAGGTTGCAGTGAACCGAGATCGTGTCACTGCACTCCAGCCTGGGCAACAAAAGGGAAACTCCGTCTCAAAAAAAAAAAAGAAAAAGAAAAAGAAAAAGAAAGCACAAGTTTGAAAGGTATAAATCTTATAAAGAATTGAAATTGCCGCAACAAATTTTGTGTTACTCAGGAGGCTGAGGGTAGGAGGATCGCTCGAGTCCAGGTCAAGGCTGCAGGGAGCCATGTTTGCACCACCACACTCCAGTGTGGTGGACAGAGTGAGATCCTGTCTCAAAAAAAAAAAAAAGAAAAGAAAAAAAGACAAAAAAAAAAGACTTTGTTTTGCAGTCTTCTATAGCACATGGAATAGGACCCCAGTAGAGCTATGTATCTTAGAAATGGTTGGGTTGGTTTATGATTTGAAGTGGGGGAAAGCGAACCAAGGAGATGCTTTTGCCAGCAACCTAGAATTGCTAACAATTCTTTTAATATTTTGAAACGAGTCATGGAGGAATTGGCAGCTCCCACCTCCCTTCAGGGTGCAACTGGATGGAACTGCAGACTTTTCTGAGCACAAAGAACAGCCACACACCCATTATGCACACCATCAAAGGAGAATCTCCGTCTTTTGACCCCATTTTGGAAACTAGCAGGCTGTCAATATCTGTTAAAGGGCTGAACGGTTTCCTTGCCAGACCCGACTTTAACTGGTAGAAAACTGTCTGTCTTCCAGCTCAGGAGCACCTGGGATGCTTGGCACCCCACCTGGCTTGGCTGCTTTGGGGGATGGTGGAGTGCCACCTGCCCTTCTGAGTCACAGCCTCTCTGTGGGCACACGCCATTGTCAGAGGTGCCAGCTCACTGACGGGTGTCTCATTGCAGCTGCACCAACCACTGACTGGAGTCTTGAGTCACTGCCTGCTCAAGGGCCAAGAAAGAGAAGCAGAAAATGGATTCTTTTCTGTTTCACAGAAGTTGGCTGGCTTTCAAGGCAAGTGTGCTTTTAAGACAAATGCTTGATTGGGCTTTCGGCACAAGTTTCTCCGTTTTTTTGCTCACTCTTGGAGCAATGTGACAAGGACACCAACCAGGGCTTGGCAGTGCCCTGGGACCAACTGGATGAGGAGAAATCAGAGCCCCACGGTCGCTATTAGGGACTCTGTGAAACATCTGAGATTTCTTTTGGCCAAATTGCCAGGCTGAGAGAGGAGATTGGAGATAATTCCATGGACATTTTTAATTCTAGCACAAGACATCTGCAGGCTGGAGTGGAGAGAGAGAAATCTGCAGACATATGATTAAAGTTTGCTTCCCCCATTACGACAGAAATTTATAAGCTGTTTTTTGTTGATACAGCATCAGAGTAGCAGGCAGTGTGGGCAGCCGCACCCAGACCTCAGCCCACCTGGGTGCACCCATATTCTGTTTTTTTTTCTTTTTGAGACGGAGTCTCGCTCTTGCTGCCCAGTCTGGAGTGCAATGGTGCGATCTTGGCTCACTGCAACCTCCACCTCCTGGGTTTAAGCGATTCCCCTGCCTTAGCCTCCCGAGTAGCTGGGATTACAGGCATGTGCCACCATGTTTGGCAAATTTTGTATTTTTAGTAGAGACGGGGTTTCTCCATGTTGGTCAGGATGGTCTTGAACTCCCAACCTCAGGTGATCCGCCCGCCTTGGCTTCCCAAAGTGCTTAGAAGATAGGTATCAACCACTGTGCCTGGCATTTTTTTTTTTTTTTTTTTTGGTATTTTTAGTGGAGACAGGGTTTCACCATATTGACCAGTCTGGTCTTGAACTCGACCTCGTGATCTGCCTGCCTTGGCCTCCCAAAGTGCTGGGATTACATTACAGGTGATGTGCGCCTGTAGTCCCAGTTATTCCAGAGGCTGAGGAAGGAGCATCGCTTGAACCTGGGAGGCGGAGGTTGCAGTGAGTTGAGATCGCGCCGCTGCACCCCAGCGTCGGCGATAGAGCGAGACTCTGCCTCAAAAACAAAAAACAAAAACAAAAACAACAAAAAACAACAAAAAAAAGAGGCAGCAGACCAAGGTGTGGTGGCTGGCACATGTAATCCTGGTGCTTTGGGAGGCTGAAGTAGAAGGATTGCTTGAGCCCAGGAGATTGAGACCAGTCTGGACAACATAGTGAGATCATCTCTACAAAAAAATAAATGAAAAAATAGCCAGGTGAGGTAGTGTACATCTGTAGTCATAGCTACTGGAGAGGCTGTGGAGAGGCTGAGATGGGAGAATTCCTTGCGCCCAGGAATTCAAGGCTGCAGTGAGCTATCATTCTGCCATTGCACTCTAGTGTGGGCAATAGAGCAAGACCCTGTCTCTTAAAAAGAGAGGCAGGCCAGGTGCGGTGGCTCACACCTTAATCCCAGCACTTTGAGAGGCTGAGGCGGGTGGATCACTTAGATCAGGAGTTTGAGACCAGGCTGGCCAACATGGTGAAACCCCATCTCCACTAAAAATACCAAAAGTATCCGGGTGTGGTGGTGCACGCTTGTAATCCCAGCTACTTGGGAGTCTGAGGCAGGAGAATTGCTTGAATTTGAGAGGTGGAGGTTGCAGTGAGCTGAGATCACACCATTGCACTCCAGCCTGCGTGATAGAGTGAGATTCCGTCTCAAAACAAAAAAAAAAACAAACAAAAAACAGAGAGAGAGAGAGAGAGAGAGAGACACCAGAGAGTTCTGTTTCTCTTTCTTCATGCATGAGAGAAAGGCCATGTGGGGACACATGAGGAGGTAGCTATCTGTAACCCAAGGGGAGAGCCCTCTCCAGACACTGTCTTTGCTGGCACCTTGAACTTGAACTTCTCAGCCTCCAAAACTGTGAGAAGATACGTTTCTCTTGAGTCATGAAGTCTGTGGCATTTTGTTGGCAGCCAAAGCTGGTGAACCCAGGGTCCAAAAGCCCCTCGCCTTTGTCTCTAGGTGGGCCCAGCTCTGGGGTATGATTTGTGCCTCGGGGGTCCCTGGCTGGAACAGTCTAGGTGTGAGGCTTCACCCATTGTATCTTTGTTTTGCTTCTTTGTTTTTCCTGTCCTTCTTTCCCCACCCCTTCATTGCACTTCTTTTTTTTTGAGACCACACATTTCACTCGGTTGCCAGGCTGGAGCGCAGTGGTGTGATCTTGGCTCACTGCAACCTCCGCCTCCTGGGTTCAAGCGATTCTCCTGCCTCAGCCTCTCAAGTAGCTAGGATTACAGGCACCTGCCACCACCCCCGGCTAATTTTGTATTTTTGGTAGAGACGGGGTTTCTCCATGTTGGTCAGGGTGGTCTCAAACTCCCAACCTCAGGTGATCCAACCGCCTCGGCCTCCCAAAGTGCTGGGAGTACAGACATGAGCCACCGCACCCAGCACACTTCTTAATAAATTATTTGCACCTGTATCCTTGTCTCAGGGACTGCTTTTAAGAGAATCTGACCTAAGAAAATCAGTGATACAGAACTTTGCCAAATTTCACTATTGAGCTGAGGGCAAAGAAACTGTCAGGACATGCATTCAGCTTGCAGAGCTTTGGTAGTTCCTATTTATGGCTGTTCTGATTCTCCTCGGGTATTAGACTAAGGAATGCCAGCTGCTGCAATAGGTAAGTCCTGAAATCTAGTGGCTTAAAACAACAAAGCTTATTTCTCACTCATGCACAGAGGTAGGTTGGCCAGCCCTCTTCTTCCATCTAGAACATATGGTTTCTGTTGAAAAACGTGCACTTTGGATGAAGAGACTTTCCAAACAGGCTTTGTGTGAGCAACATGGCTGTTTATTCACCTGGGTGCAGGTGGGCTAAGGCCGAAAAGGGCATTAGCAAAGGGCAGTGTGATAGGAGTTGCTTTTATAGGTTTGGGTAGTTTTTTGGGGGCTGGGGGTGTTGCAGAGTAAGTTCAGTTACAGTGGCAGGGTTGGGTGAGAGGTATTTACGTTATCATAAGAACAGTTAAGATGGCAGGGTTGGGTGAGGGGCTTGTCCAGGGAAGCTCTGCTGGGTGATCGATCAGGGACAATGGTGAACGCAGGCAGAGGGTGGGAGACTTCAGCTGAGGCAAGCGGGACTTCAGACTTTCAGGCTCCAGGCCTGCATATGGAGACCCGACATTCCTGTCTTTTTATATATAGAGAGAAAGAATTAGAGAAGAGGGGGTGATAACAGGTTTTAGGGGGTGGGGGCAAAGTTTCTCAAGGCTTCTTTGAGCGGGACTGGGGGCAGGGTGGAAACCTAAAAATGGGAAAGAATTTAGACTGCTGGGAGATTCTGGGGAAAGGGGTAATATTGTGGGGTTGTTAGAAGGAGCGTTTGTCGTATTGACTGATTTGTTATTGCTTGTATACGATTTTGTAGGAATTGAGAGATTAATTGGAAAAACACAGGGTTTAAATAAGAGAAGGAGAAAGATAGCATTAGAGGAGGGTAACTGCGGAGGGAGAGCTTTTGTTTTCATGCTGTGTGAGGAAGCGTGTGGTATTTATAAGTAACCACTCACTTTAATGATCAAGATCGGGTGTGGGCAGAGAGTGGGAGCAGATTACAAGTGAAATATCAGCTGTAATTGCCTGGAGGAAAAGTGTAAACCGGCAACTTAAACAAAAGCAGGGCATGTGAAAGTAAACGAGTGCAGTGAATTTGAGCACAGTTAGACAACAATAGAAACAGACTTCATTTATTTATTTTTTTAGAGATGGGGTCTTGCTGTGTTGCCCAGGCTGGAGTGCAGTGGCTCTCCGCAGGCATGATCCCACTACTGATCAGCACGGGAGTTTTGACCTGCTCCGTTTCCAGCCTGGGCTGGTTCACCCCTCCTTAGGCAACCTGGTGGTCCCCCGCTCCCGGGAGGTCACCATATTGACGCCGAACTTAGTGCAGACACCCGATCGGCATAGCGCACTACAGCCCAGAACTCCTGGGCTCAAGCGATCCTCCAGCCTCAGCCTCCCGAGTAGCTGGGACTACAGGCACGCACCACCGCTCCCTGCAGACTTTTTTTTTCATACTAGCTCATTAGTAGTAGATCCAAATAGAAACAGACTTTTTGAGGTGTCGTTTAAGTAGTAGGGGCGACTGCATAAAGGTGGAGAAGGCGAGGGGCTGAAAGTGTGTGAAGTGTAAAGAGAAAACTTTGGAGGCCGTGAGAGCTCGAAGGTAAATGGGGCGTAGCCTGTGATTTTGAGGGATTTTCAGAGTATTAGGGCAGCAGCTGCTGCTGTGCGTTGTCATGGGGCCAGCCCAGGACTGTTAGGTTAAGGTGTTACGATAAAAAGGCTACAGGTTGTGGGCCTGGCTCCTATGTGAGAATCCTGACCGCACAGCCCTGGATTTTAGCCGTATATCATGAAAAAGTGTTGAGACAGGTTGGGGAGAGCTACGGAGGGAGCAGTTTTTAGAGCTGTTTTTTTAAGGAGCGAAAGGAGGAGTGAGGAAAGGATTTAGGGTGGACAGGGTTGGATAAGTTTTCTTTAGTGAGTTTAGACAATGGCTTAGTTAGGATAGCAAAACCTGGTGTCCAGAGGTGAAAGTAGCAACCACACCCAGGAAGGAGAGAAGCTGTTGTTTGGTGGATGGGGTTTGGGAAATTAACTGGGTACAGTTGGCAGGGAGAGCGCGTGTATGCTGGTGAAAGATTAAAACAGATGGGGAAGAAATTTGGGCTTCGGAAGGGGATACACGATACCCCTTTGAGTATAGATGCTGAAGAAGCAGGAGGGTGAATTAAAAGGCCATGTTGCAATAGACGGGTGATAACAGCCTTTACGCCTCTTAAAGCCTGTTGCCGGATGGGGTACTGGGGCTGGGCAGGGTAAGGGTGGTTAGGTTTTAAGGGGATGATGAGGGGTGAGTGACTTGTAGCAACGGAAGGGAAGGCGGTGTTTTACACCCTAGGGTTAAGGTAGGGGGAGATAAGGGGAGCTATTGAGGGAGGTGTGGGTTCGCTGAGGAGGACTGCAATGAGCTGTGGCTGTAGCCCAGGAATAGTGAAGGAGGCAACAATTTTGCCAGGATGTCTCGGTTTAAACAGGGGAGCTGGACAAGTGGGGATGATTAGGAAAGAACGTGGAAAGGAGTGCTGGCCTAATTGACGCCAGGCTTGGGAAGTTTTGAGAGGCCCGGAGGCCTCGCCGTCAATCCCCACAACGGTTGTGGAGGCCAAGGAGACAGGTCCCTGAGAAGAAGGCAGCGTGGAGTGGGTGGCCTCGTGTTGATTAAGAACGGGATGGACTTACTCCCTGCCGTAGAGTTACCCTAAGTTCAGCGTCCGTGATGGTCCAGGGAGCGTTCGTCTTCAGCCGCCAAGCCGAGGATTGGAGCTTCAGGAGCTCTGGGAGCAGCCACGTGAGTCGGAGTTGACTTTCTGTGGGGGCCCCGCACAGACGGGGCAGGGCTTAGGAGGAATCCC